>CM035298.1:7933449-8104600 GCA_020226075.1 Hydropotes inermis | reverse complement strand
GCCTGGTACACTGGGAAGACCCAGAGGGATCGGGTGGAGAGGGAGGTGGGAGGGGGGATCAGGATGGGGAATACATGTAAATCCATGGCTGATTCATGTTAATGTATGACAAGACGCACTACAATATTATAAAGTAATTAGCCTCCAACTAATAAAAATAAATGAGAAAAAAAAAATATACTCTCAAAAAAAAAAAAGAGTCTATGTACTCAATATACTACCATAAGTTCCCATGGTACATCTATTGACAAATCCTAGTGCAATTCTACTTTCTAGAGTCTTCTATATTTAAGATGATTCTTGCCATTCTGAAGTGATATATTGTTATATATTTTAGATATCTGAATATATGAGTATTACAGAGGCATCAGTGGTAACATGCCAATCCATCTTCTGGTTAAAACATGTCTCCTACTTATTTTACTTTTTAAGTTTTACCATCCTTTTATTACCATACAAATACATATAAACCAAAATGTTGAATTAATTCACTAATTGTCAGATAGGGACATGACATAAGCTTGCTTTTTAATATTGCTCATAAATAAATATTGCTTATTTATAATATCTGTGTTGGTAGCACAGAAGAGTTGAATACATAATTTATAAACTTAGAATGACTTGAGTATGCTTAAACAAGTACAGCAACTACAGAAATTACTTAAGGATTAATTTAATCTATTTCCCAGACAGAAAGTTGTATTGAGAATCTCCATCAGCTGGATCAAATGAATTGCATTGATTTAATCTCTTGTAGTGATGCATATGAAAACTGTCATGATTCATTATAATATTGTCCTCACATTTAAAAATAAGCATTTTTATCTTTTTTATATTATTTATTGGTCATAGACATTATCATAACTTTCCACCTTTTACAACTTCAGTATTAATTTGTCTTACTTGTGTAAGTATACTCAACTCTATTACTATGTGGAATTATATTTAACAGGCATTCCATGGTACAAAACTCACACTGGATATTATATATATTAAAAAAAGTTTGGGATTACATTAAAAAAGCTATGTAAAATGTATAGTGAGGTAGTGTTTATCTTTTTAAATACAAAAGGCAGGCTATAGACTACTTAGTGAGTGATAATAGCTCCCTGTATTTACATTTTTCTGTTTGTTATCTCTGATCCTGAGTGTTGACATATTTCAGAATGTTTGTTACCATATGCTAAATGTAAGTTTTTTTTATTTCTTGAATGTCCTTATATTATAACTATTTAAATACTCTCCAACTATGAATATATCTCACGTTTCATTTTGCCTCTCATTGTTGACTACTGCTGAGAATATGAAGTTTTTTCCAAAATAATCTTATGCTTACTGAAATCAGTCATTTTCCAATCTTTCTAAAGGATGCTAGGCATTTTTTTTTCTGTTTATTTTTATTTAACTCTGATCACATTTACTATAGCGTGTATCTCTTCCTTTTTGTTTTTTATTTTTTCTTTTCATTTCCCAGGTTTGGTACCTTTCACTTGTTAAAGATGTTAGTTGAATTTTGTAAGAGCTTAATCCAATGTGTGCCTGTGTGTGTGTGTGTGTGTGTGTGTGTGTGTGTGGTGTGTGTGTGTGTGTGTGTGTTCTCACACACTATCTTGGTATAGTAGGAATTTCCTACCCTAAGTAGTAGGAGGTGTCCAAATACACAACACCCTACCCTGGACAGATGAGATTGACCGCAGTTTATCAGTCACATACATCCACAGCTTTAAGGGAGCATAGCACACACAGCCACAGTGGCACTGCACGCAGGATCAGAGTGAACCAGCTGGTGCTAAGAGAGACGGCTCACATCTTGTAAGAATATGGCAACTCATGATTAGGTCTTGGGGGTCCTTTGAGGCTCAAAGATTTCAAGGCAACACTTGAAGTTTTGGGCCTTATACTACAGTATGTATGTATCTTCATCCATCCCTTCTTTTAATTTGTGTAAGGTTAAAAATGTGTTTCTTTTAACAAAATTCAAATCCTTTAATATTCCTCCCTTTTTATCCCTTGACAAATTCCCTGGAACCACTTTCAACAGTCATCTCAGCTTTCTTGAATCATTAGTATCTCCAAGATGACAAATACAGCCACATATCTCCTACTAACTTTATAATCACTTCAAGAAGAGAGAGAAAATAGTATGGGATTTAAATTCTGATGGCAAACTTTCATGAAACAGCTCCACAAATTAACTGGGGAAAAGTGAAAGTGAAAGTTTCAGTCTTGTTCGACTCTTTGCAACTCCATGGACTATACAGTCCATGGAATTCTCCAGGCCAGAATACTGGACTGGGTTGCCATGCCCTTCTCCAGGGATCTTCCCAACCCAGGGATTGAACCCAGTTCTCCTGAACTGCAGGAGGATTCTTTATCATCTAAGCTCCCAAGGTAGCCCACATTAACTTGTTACATGATCCCATCTTTCATTATTCCTATCCACCTAGATGTAGGGCTATCCTAGATATAGGGTAAACTGAGATGCTACAATAAAAACAAATGAAAAATTGACTTAAAACATAAAGAATTACTTCTTCTAGAAGAAAATAGGAATTAAGATCTGATCAGAGATCTCCATTCAGTGATTTAGACAGCTGAGTCTCTCTTTGTTTTGTAATGCCAGGTATCAACATACAGTGTATAAACAGTAACTGAGAAGAGTAGAAAAGATGTCACAGTCTGTATCCTGTCCCTGCCAGACAGTGACATGTTTGCTTTCTATTTGCTCCAAATTAGAAACATGAATGAAGCCCAACAAGAATAAAAGTTATGAAATGGGGGAATACACATGGCATGTTTGCCTAACAGTAACATTACATCTACTGTTTTCTACTGAAAATGTAACTCCAAAAGTTACATTCCAAAAACTGTCTGGAAACTCCAAGGAAAACATTTATCATAATGCTGGAACAGCAAGACCATATTCATATAATGGGACTGCTTTCATGAGATAAAATATTTCTACATTTCTTTCTTCTTGCTGAGAAAACTTTGTTCCTCAAACAGATTTTAGAGACTTCATTCATCAATTTTCTTTCATTCATCAATTTTCTTTAATTTACCACTGAGAAATTGCAGGCTTAAAATATAGATATTTGAAACTGTCCCCCTTTCAGTACAGTTTGGACAAAGAGCCTCTGGAGGCACATAAAAATTCACCCCAAATCTTACACTTAAACACAACTTGTCCTCATACAATATTTACAAACATTGCACTAACATCAGCTAAAACAAATAAAGGTGTCTTGTCATTTGCACATGTTGTTAGTAACTAGACAAGTGCAGTTCAGTTCAGTTCAGTTCACTCAGTTGTGTCCGACTCTTGTGACCCCATGAATCACAGCACACCAGGCCTCCCTGTCCATCACCAACAGCTGGAGTCTACTCAAATTCATGTCCATCGAGTCCGTGATGCCATCCCACCTCATCCTCTGTCGTACCCTTCTCTTCCTGCCCCTGATCCCTCCCAGTATCAGGGTATTTTCCAATGAGTCAGCTCTTCTCATAAGGTGGCCAAAGTATTGGAGCTTCAGCTTCAGCATCAGTCCTTCCAATGGACACCCAGGACTGATCTCCTTTAGAATGGACTGGTTGGATCTCCTTGCCATCCAAGGAACTCTCAAGAGTCTTCTCCAACACCACAGTTCAAAAGCATCAATTCTTCTGCGCTCAGCTTTCTTCACAGTCCAACTGTCACATCCATACATGACCACTGGAAAAACCATAGCTTTGACTAGTCAGTTCAGTTAAGCATCCCCAGTCATCAGAGTTCTGGCATACCACTGAATATATAAAACGTAATTCTTAGTGAAGTGATTTCTTTGGTGAAACTGTAGTATTTTCTACGTGTAAAGTATATTGCTGGATGTATTTTTATATACTCATTTTTTTTCACTCAATTGTGATACTCATTGTTTTCCATATTAACTGCTTTATTCATTTCAGTTAGTCTCACAAGGCAAATTCTATTCTTCCCACTTCTTACAGTAATATATACATTATTTAGTACAAAAATATCTTTTTCTTGAAGATGAGTTTAAAATGGGTATATAACTGGTTAAGTAATAGTAAATGTTTATTCTTAATAACAAAACTGATGAGTTTTTGGTTGTCTTTCCTTAAAAGTTTATGATTAATTTGGTCATGATATGGTTTTAAATACTTATTAGAACCAGTAACAATAGTTTTAACACTAGTAAGTATGACTTTTTCTCAAGCATAACCTATTTGTCAGATCACACAACATGTGCTGAACCATTTGTGTAGCACAAGGAAATACAGACTTTTTAAAATTATTATTAAATTTCAAAGTAAAATCTGCAAAAGTATTGAATCACTTTTATGATTCAGTGATGAAATTAATATTAATTAACCAGAAATTAATATTGTAACAGCTCCAATTCAATAAAAAATAAAGCAGAATAAAATAAAACTATCCTCAAAAAATGTTTAAGTGTTTTGTTTTTTTTTTCCCCCAAAGGCTGTTATTTAAAAAAAGATACAGAGTAGGAGTTGATCACACTGACAGAATGAAATAGGCAAAAGAGTTATTTTTCTCGGGAAGAAGGGACATACGGCAGTATCACAAGAAACATAAAAAAGGACCAAGGCACAAAGTGAAAGGATTCACACTTAGAACCTATTATGTTTTCTTATTGCTGCTCATTAGTTTTCTCAGAAACACATGCATTTTTGTTCCCATTTTAGAACGAAATAACTGAACTACAGAAATATTAAATAACCTTCCTGAAATTGCAGGTATTTTAATGGTATGTGGAGGTTGAGTACCTGTAGCCCTCACTGTCTGACTGCAGGACTCCTGCTCTTTCCACCCATCATTCCTTCTGGGAAAAACTCCTTTTTGTTCTGATTCATAAAGCATTTTCTTATTGTTTCATTTAATGCTCTCAGAGCCCATTAACAAGAGAATCATTCATAATCCCTCTGCCTTTGGCGCTTCTTCTTCTGAAAACATGCGCCCAAGTTCATCAGACTAATGACTTTTTATTCAAGGCGCCTTTATAACATGATCTGAAATTTCTTCTATTCATGATAGACATTTCCTATGTTAGGCCATGCCACTCCTGCCATCTTAAGCTACAACTTTAAAATGGAAGTCCTTTATTTAGCATCCTCTTATAAAATATGCATTTCTTCTTGCCTATACTTTCTTTGGAGGCATCCCTAGTAGCTCAGACAGTAAAGCGTCTGGCTACAATGCGGGATACCCCTGTTCGATCCCTGGGTCGGGAAGATCCCCTGGAGAAGGAAATGGCAACCCACTCTAATATTCATGCCCGGAAAATCCTATGGATCCAGGAGCCTGGGGGACTACAGTCCATGGGGTCTCATGGAGTCGGACACGACTGAGCGACTTCACTTCATACTTTCCTTTCACTATTTCTCTAATTCTTATTCTGCTGCACTGCCATCTGGAGACTTCAATTCACTGTGAATTTGTGAAATTAGCTCCAATAAATCCCATTCCTCCACTTCCACAGTACCATTCCTCTACCACTTTTATTAGACGTAGCATCCCTCCAGAGTATTCCTAATTATTTTCCTAGAAGCTCCAAAAGAATGGCCTAGGAGGTAATGCAACATTTTATTTTAGCTCAGATTGTAGTTCAAAGCTTTCTCCAAAGCATGAAACCATTATAACATTATGGTTATCTGCCATTCTTTCCTAGTTAATATTATTAATATATTTTGTAATTTCTCTTACAACATTCAATAGTTTGCTATATTGTGTTTGTGATTCTTTCTTAGCCTTTATCATCTATCATCAGCCCACCATTCAGGAATTATCTTTCATTTCTAACCTACTTATCTTGTATCTTCTGCATTACCCATTCACTGGATGCTTTTCCATTTTCAATCTCATAAATATTTTATAATAAAGATATTTTCAGCAGAGAGATAAGAGTTGATGCCACTCATAATACAGTTTAATGGGAACGAGTGAGGGGGAAAAAAGTTATATTTGGTATTATATGTACTAGAGCACCTACAACTATGCCTTCTGTTTCGAGTAAATTTATGTAAAAATGTTTAGCTTTTATTCTCTTAAACAAGCTGAAAATAAAGGGCAATATATAAAGACAATCTTATAATCTTAATTTTCTTGGATCTATTTGCCTTTACAATTCCTTTGTAACTTCTTATATACTGTTTTCTGATGCCTTTCTTTCATCTACTGTAAATTAGCTCTCATATTATGTCATATACATAAAAATTTTAAGTAAATTCTTAATAAATGCAAGTAATATTTTAGTTAAAATATTATTGAACTCAATTACTTTAATTTCACCAATCTCCAAGACCCCAATTCTCTCTCTCAAGAAGTTAAACTCTTTCACTCTTTTCTTAAAAGACTTATAGCTTTGTGTAAGTTAGAAGTCTTATATTCTGTCATTAATTTTATACATTGTAGTATGGAACATTAATTGCTATATTATGAAGTATTATCATAAATAATTAAAACTAGTAAAAATAAGTGAGCAAAGTCTGTTTTGTAATGGTACTTGCTTCTTTCATTTTATTGCTTTTAATTTATTAATTCTGAGAACTCAGTATTTTTCCATGGGCCTCCCAGATATTAAAGACAAAATTTTAGATTCCACTGAATATTTAACTGTCTGATTTCAGTTCCCATTTTCTTTCTGTCTAAATGTGTAATTTGTGTGTTGCCCAGTTTCCTGACTCCTTTAATGGGCCAGGGATGGAAATTGCTGAATTTCTCCCTTGGTTTGTGGGAGTTTGAGGACACAAAATAAATGATAGAACATATACTAAAAATGTGCTTTTTACTAGAATCTGGCAAGTAGAGAGTTCTCAATAAGCATTTCCATTATGCATATCATGATTTCATTGAAAAATTGCAATTAAGAAAAAAAAACCAGTTCATTCAAAGATGAAGCTAGAAGTTGACAGAAATAAGTTTGAAATTCAGCTATAATACTTCCAAGTTCAGATACTTGAAGGTAATTCATATATAGTCATATAGCTCCATTTAAGGGTGAATGTAAATGGATTCCAAACTTAAATCAGCCTGGATTTCTGTTCTTATTTGTTATTTATGGTTTATCTATCTACAAAGTATGCAAATGGCAATTACAAATTGATTCATTTGGTCAGTATCAATCTATATCACTCAAGGTCCTATCTGCATGATTCTTCCCTAAAGAGTCCAACTGACACCATTGCTCTACTTGGTATAATTTATGATAATATTCTGAGGATAATTTTTAACTACTAGAATTATTACATGCAAAAAACATGATTGTATTTCCAATAATCAGCTTAATATTTTCTTGTTCAAATAGAGTATTGAAAATAATTATTATAGGTAGATGTGGTAGTGTATTGAAACAATTCTTCCTATTTTCCCATTTTATCCAAATAAAGAACAAGTATCTTTAGGACACTGAAATACTGTTTCAGTTTTCTCCTATTACAAATGTCTATGACTGTTCCATTAACTAGAACATTATTTTTGAAACTAGTTTGAAATTTAAAATTCTATTTTACTTGGATAAGTAGGAACTGACTTTTGGGTATAACTGTGTACCTGTCTGTCTGTCTAGAAGCCAATTGATTCAGTTACTTGACTTAGCATGGCAACACTAAATGATAATTCAGTTTGTGGTTTGTCAAAACAATGTGTGGACATTAATTTTCAAGTGATCTATTGTTTTTGTTTCTAGCACTACTTATTTATTTTTTCACAGCATGTGACATGTGAGACCTTATTTCCTTCACCAGGGATCAAACTTGGGCCCCATGCTATGGAAGTATGGAGTCTTCATGGCTGGACTGCCAGGGAAATCCCAGATTAGTTTCTGTAGAACCACTTTTAATCCAGGAAAAATGAATAATTTGTGATCCCTTATCCTCCAACCTGATATTTTAAATAATAGCAAAGATTTGCTAAGTACTTATTTTGTATCTGACTTCAACTTAATTGTCTAGTTCTTTTCTTTTTATAAAAACTCCATAAGTAATGTTGTTCTTTCCAATTTAAATATCTGAGAATTAAGGAGTTTAAACAGATTAACCAGTGTCATAGAGCTAGAAATGTTTAGAAATTGGATTGCTATGCAGGCAGGCTAATTTCAAAATCCTTTCTCTTAACTATCTTATTATTTGGCTGCAGGTAATCAATCAAGTACATTCCAAGATATAAGAATGATGAATGGTTATATAATAAATTTAACAATAAGTCTTTTCTATTCTGTCTAGGGTGTTTAGTTTTATTGTATAGTCAATATAATTATCATATTGGATGAACTACATGGGTCATGTAATAACAGAGTTTCCTTGAAAAAGCATTTATTAAAAAAAGTTTTATAAGACAGACTGGTGTTGTATGAAACATTGCTATTTCAGTGCAATCAAGTTTTCTTCCTTTTAATATACAGTTATTCATAGAAACATGAATGGTAACTGTTTATGGAGAAATTTTGGAAAGATATTTTGGAAATGCCAACTGTCATTATAACTGTTTTACTCACATTAGATCTAAACTTATAGAAAGAGAAGGAAAACATGATTTACTTTGAATTTATAAATGGCCAAAAAAAACACTGTATAAAATACTGGGTAAAGAAAAGCTTACATTTTGTGTTTATTCAAATAGCTGTCTAACTTGTACAGAGGATATTTATTAGAAAGCAAATTGTCATCATCAAAGCTATCTTGAATCCTTTTTAATAGGCACCTGGGCATTGGTCGAAAGCCAAGAAGAATGCTCTCCTTTTTTTTCTTTTTCTTCTTCTCAATATTCCATTATATCACTAAGATACTATAATAATTGTAGAAATTCAATACAAAGTATTGGGCTTCCTTGGTGGCTAAGTGGTGAAGAATCTGCTTACCAATGCAGGATATGTGCATTTGATCCCTGGTCCTGGAAGATCCCCTGGAGAAGAAAGTGGCAACCCACTCCAGTATTCTTATCTGCAAATCCCCATGGACAATGCAGCCTGGTGGACTACAGTCCATGGGGTTGCAGAGTTGGATAGGACTTAGCAACTGAACCACCACCATCACAGCAGCAAAGTGTTTCCTTCTTTCTGTGTTTTTAACCAAATATTAAACATGACATGGCGGACACAGAAATGATGAAAAACTGCCAATTGTCATTTTGATAACCTCCTTAAAGAATAAAGCTTTATTTTGTGCCCCAAATGGCTGGCTACCACTACTGTTTCTCACGTCTTACCTTATACTAGACCCAAACAAAACCTTACATCATTAGAGTTGAAACATGTAGCCAGAATCACTTTCGCATGGCAATCCAAAGTGGAGGAAAGAAAAAAAAAAGTTAATTTCCCAGAGGTTGTCCTTTCTAATAGTTTAGCATCATCTAAAAATCACATGTTTCTACTAGAGGGAAAAAAAATGGAACAAGGAAAATTACATTCTTTCCCTAAAAACTACAAGGTCTAAATTCAATAAATAGAGGAGAGGAGTTAGTGCAATATTATCTCACATGAGGCTAAATTTGCTATGGAAATCTAGATGGGGTCAAATTTTACTAAATTAGTTTTCTGGATAGGGACAAAAATGATATCAGGCTGAAATTTTTAAGTGTATACTTTAAGTATACAAAGATTAACTCAAACTAATTAACCTTCATCTCATTCAGAAAAGAGAAAGGATATGTATGTATTTAGCATAAGGACAAATAATTCTAAATTTAATTATTGTCTGAGTTTATTGTCTAACGTGAATTATTTATTGTCCAAACTTATTGTCTGATGCTGGGAGGGATTGGGGCGGGAGGAGAAGGGGATGACAGAGGATGAGATGGCTGGATGGCATCACCGACTCGATGGGCATGAGATTGAGTAAACTTCCGGAGTTTGTGATCGACAGGGAGGCCTGGCGTGCTGTGATTCATGGGGTTGCAAAGAGTTGGACACGACTGAGCGACTGAACTGACTGGCTGACTGAAAATTATTGTCTAAATTTTGGCAAACTTTAAGTTTGAAATGTATATTTGAAACATCACCTATCTTTTAACATAACTATTATGTTGAGAACATGAAAATAGCCTATAATCATTAATTATTATGTTGCAAATATTTTTTTTTCTTTCTAAGTTCTACTTTTTTTCTTTTTGTCAAAAAACTTTCAGTCATCTGGTTATACTTTAATGAAGAAATTTATGTGGGAGATAGATGAATTGGCCGAAGTAGATCATATATTTTGGTAAACAATTTTCCGTCTGTGAATTTAGTATTATGCTATAATTGGAAGCCTCATTTATTATAAAGGTCAAAAGCTAAAATGAAAAGGTAGTCTGAAAAATACATTTAAAAAAAAACTGTGAAATGAGAATGTTTTGTAAACCGCTGACAAATTAGAGTAGAATGAAGAAAACATAAAACACCGATGTCAAGTGTTTCAGTCATTAAACACAACCTGGCAGACGTTTTTAAGCCTTACTAAACATCACTCACTGGAGATTGAAAGAAGGAAGTCCTCTGTAAAAAAAGGTACATATATAGAGGGAGAAAAAACTATCTGGAAAGGGTAACGATAGAAATCTGAAGACTCCAGGGTTCTGGTCTGAAGATAGAAGGGCTGGGATTATAATGTCTACTATAGACAATAACAAACATAGGAGAACATACATATTTGGAAGGGGAAAATGAGTCCATGTTTGGAAATGGTGATCTCATGCTAGATCACTCAAGGCAGATTTGACATTCGAAATAAAGCTCAAATCATAAGTCTCATTCTGGAGTCTTCACCTTGATAGAGCAGAGAGAACATGAATACTTGGGAATGAGGGAGAAAGACAGAATCCATGAACACTAAGTTTTAGGAGAAAGCATTGAGATAAACACGGAGAAAAAAAAGGTGAGTAAACCAAAGGGGAATAGCGTCATAAAAGTCTGAAGAAATAGTTTTAGAGAGGAGAGATCAAAGGCTTCAAGTTGAGAGAGAAGTAAGAAAATAATGGGAGGAAAGGTCTATTGCATTTATCAATTAGTTATTGACATTAAAAATTTAGATTTGGAAGTATTAAAAGTCTCCCTATGTTATAGTTACTTTCCAGCACAGGATGTTAATCACCACTGTGTTTTTTCTGTGGAAGAAAGCCCAGTTTATTTCTGTGTTCAAAATGGACAACAGAATTTTGTAATTAAAAATAAAACAGAAAACACTTTCTAATAATTTTGTAAAACTGATGGATTAGCATTTAGAATAAAGTTTTTCTGATGATAACACTTTAACTTTTGGAATAATAGTTCAATTTATTACATTTGTCCTCACTCTTCTTCTGTATCAATTAGTCCTGATAGCTACTCTCCATGTTTCCCTTGTATATCAAGAGACATTTTAAAAATCACAGCACAGCTAGAGAATGACTTGTAAAGGACAACTAAAATAATTTGCAGTCTCAGTGGATAAAATCAAGACTGATGATTTAAGACAGTTAAAGGATCCACCAATTCTTTTTGAAAGGTGAAGGCTGACAATTGACATGTAAGTCATATCTGAAAAGAAAAGAATACATCACACAAAAATTATTCACTTACCGACCAAAAAATAAATCTTTAGAATTTATTACTCTAAGAGGTATTTTTCTTTTTTTTGCAGATAATACAGGTGGGAACTATGTCCATTTTATGCACTAATTATTTCTAGGAGATTTTCATATCTCACACATGATTATTTGTTAATTAACATTTGTGGGATGAAAATATGGTATACTAAACTTTTCAAGACTGTATAGAAAAATTTATCTGTTCTGAAACAGTCAGGATTAATCTCTTTATGTTCTTTACCGCTAGTTATAGCAGTTCTCATAAGATGTCTAGGATCCCCAGGTCATTCCTTATTCCCTATATTCTCATCCCAATAAAATACTGCTTATTAATATTTTAACCTAACTCACACTTCTTATAAATTTAAAGAATCATTCTACCATGCCACCTTTAACCTGCTTATTTTCAGAAAAGTATCATATATACTCAGTCTCTTGCCTGAAGGTTTCCTTCACCTTATTATTCCTTTGAGATCATAACTTCTGATGTATACCACTCTGGGAATGGATATTTTCTTTCTCACATATCTTATTCTACTAGACCTCACTATCACTCTAGGTACTGGAATCCTGAGTATTCTCTTTCTTTTCTAAAATGTCCCAGATCTGAGCCACACATCCTCAGACTAAATCATCTATTATCTATAAGTGTAAAGACTAATCATCTATTTTCACCTTGTCCACCCCTGCCCCTCATATCTAGATCACTTTCCCTTTCTCCAACTGTTCTTGTGCTATTATTCCATTCTTCCTCAGCCACTCATTCTTCTGTCCATCCCGTTGACTAGTAATTGTCCAATAAATTAGCCAAGAGCTATACGTACATATTTACATTTAAGTTAATTAAAATAAATTATCAATAGTTCCTTAATTGTACTAGCCACATATTAAGGATTCAATAGTCATATTTGGTAGTGGTTACTGTGATTATTTGAATAGCCTTATCATCACATAAATCTTTATTGGATAGCACTTCCCTGAATCTTACGTCCAGTAAGCACATCCTTTCCACCCCCTCAAATTCAAATGCCCAAGTCTCCTGTCCCTAACTTGTTTCTATCTTATTTCTTCTAGTGACATGACTGTGATGATATATAGCTCATTGGCCAAATCAAATATTTCATTATAACATACATCATATCCTCATTTTTTTGATGACCCATGATTTCTCATTTTAATTGAAGTCTTGCAAGCACCATCAAATCAAGTATATGGTCAAGTGCAGCTGGCAAAACTTCAAAGACAAATGCAAACTTCTAGTAGGACTTGTGCATCTGAACACAGTTGACTGGCAAACAAATTAACCTTACTGACTTCACGTTATAATCATGACTATTAACCTTAAGTAGATCCTTTGAGTTGCCTAGGAAGTCCATTATATTTTTCAAACCCTGTCAGTCTGATGCCTCCTGAGATGACTATTTTATAACTATTCTCTCTCTTGCTGTTCCCCTTCCCTAATTAACATAAATGACTGTGCTTCTAGATACTGTCACCTCTCTAATTATGCACTATTTCCTCTCATCTAATCAAAGATATTGCTTGGCACTTCTCTTTCCCCTCTCTCTCTTCAGTATAACAAGTTTCCCCATAGGTACATAAAACTTAAAATCTGCCATTTTAAAACAAATTAAAAACAAGTGACAAGACTTTCCTGACTTCATGCTTCTATTCTCTTTTAACTCTTTCACTCTGAAAATGTTAACTACCCCTGTTTTTTAGTTCATTTATTCTTTCTTGAATGCAATCAATTCTGGTTACCAGCCCTACCATTCCTTGACTCTTTTCATGCGTGTCCACTACATCACTGAACACAATGGTCCATTTGTCATTCTAATATTTCTTAGTCTATTAATAGCTTTTGACAGTTCATTAAGTGGAAGATCTGCATTATTTGAATTTTGGATCAAAATACTTTTCTATTTCTTTTTCTGTTTCACTAACTTCACCTTTACACTTTACACTGATGGTTTGCTCTTATCTCCTAGTCAGAAAAACATTGTTCCAGTAATCTATTCTTAGAACTCCTCTCTTCCTATTTATATGTATACATGATGACAAGCCCTATATTTTACAGCCTACTGGACATCTCCTTTTGCATTAGTAATAGGCACCTCAGACTTAGCATGCTGAAAAGAACTGATCCTCCTCCTTCATACTCTTCCTCATATAGTCTTCCCGATGTTAGCCAAAAAAAAAAAAAAACACAAAAAACAAAAACTCTAACATTTTCTGAATACATCTTATTTCCAGTAACCATATTACCTCTATAACCTCAAATTCAAATGTCCAACTCTCCAGTTACTAATTTATCTGCTTTTCCTTCTAGACACAAGACTTTAATGACATCTAACTCATTGACCAAACCAAATAAATATTTCATTGTAGCCCACATCATATCCTCATGCCCTTGTGAACAGCTGCTTTGATCAAATGACTTTGGTATCATAATGATTTGTGATTTCTCTCACTGTTCACATTCAAGCTGTTAGTCAATCATGTTGGCTCTGTTTTCAAAATATCCAAAATCAGAACAATTCTTACTGCCCCCACTGATACTATCTTAAGTGTACCTTCAAAAATATCCCAACTGCATTATTGCAATACCCACCTCAGTAGCTCTCACTCTTATATTCTTCCAGCCCTAGTCCCTCAGTTGATGAACAGCAAAGCACTCAGAACAGCCCTGCCGAACACAGGTTAGGTTACATCACTGCTCCTTATCTTCAAGTGGATTCCTCTGCATGCACTTACAAGAACCTACAGAACTCTGAAGTCCTTGCTACTGTTGACTCTTTAATTCCATTCTCTACTAGTCTTTCTCTTCATGAACTTTTCTTTAGCAATGCTGACCTACTTGCTGTTTGATGAACTTACTAGGCATACCTCTGCTTCAGAGGTTTTGAACTTGTACCTGTCTATGCAATTCCCCAGATATTCACTCTTTCATCTTTTATCTCCCTCCACTTCACTCAAATTTTATCTTTTCAGATGTTCCCTAACCACTTCACCTAACTCTTTTCTTGTTTCTTATTCACATCCCAAGTTTTATTTTCTGAATTTTACTTTTTGTCATTTGATGCATTATGTGTTTCATTTAGTTATTTGCTTATGTGTATCCTCCCAACTTCAGATTATAAGCTCTATAAAAACAAAAGTTTAGTTGTTTAGTTATTCTTTTCTTTATTCATTTTCTTCTAGAATTAATTATACTTGGTATATAATAGGCAACCCACTCCAGTATTCTTGCCTGGAGAATCCCGTGGATGGTGGAGCCTGGTGGGCTGCTGTCCATAGGGTCGGTCGCACAGAGTCAGACATGACTGAAGTGACTTAGCATGCATGCATATAATAGGTTCTCAGCAAATATTTTTAAAAAAATAAACAGATTTATAAATAGGATAAATATTTGATCAGAAAAGTATGAAACTATTTCATGTCTTTAAAAAGAAGTTTCTTTGCTATTAAGAAGCACAAGGAGGTACATATATTTACTGGAAATACATTTTTATTTCCTTACCTTTAAAATTTTTATTTTTAAATAAATCAATGAATCAGTGTAGCAGTCACTTGATCAAGGACTTACTGGACACTGTTTTTAAGGATAATTTGGCAGATGAAGATGACATCCATATAATATATAGTTTATTTAGGACACTGATAATTTAATAAATCCAAATAGAAGGAATATATGGCTTCTGTTACATATTATCATGCATATGTTATATATTTAAACTTTAAGCAAAATATTGTCTACTTTAAAATATGTAGGCTATATTCATGCTTCTGCTACTTTAGAATATATGAATTAAAATATTTATTTTGCTTATAGCCTTCTCCACTTTCATTTGTATGAAGCCTATATTCTTGCCCCCCACATCCCACAAAAAGCCTATCTGCTTTCTAATGGCTTTGTTTTTTATTGCTGTTTTTCTGGCCAAACTAAAGTATATGATTTAAATTCTTTCAGAATATCAATCCCTATGACTCTCATTGCTTTACTTTTTCTTATTTTTTTTTTTTTACTTTTTAAAGTTTTCCCTTCAGTCCTCACAAGTACTAAGAAATAGGAATCAAGGTCTTTATATATAAATGTATATATAATTGCATACATAATTATAAGTTCCACACATCAACATTGCATATGAGCTTTGTGAAAGATACCTGTGCATGACTTTTTCTAAGAAGGAATATCTATGCTTTATTGTTATGCTATTTATTTGAGTCATTTTTCCTTTTCATCAGTATTTACTTAGGTTTTTCATGTTTCTAGTTCTCATTTTTTTCAATGAATCAAGTAGATTTACAACTAGTTTTTATTCCTAATTTTTCTAAAAATTTTGGAAAATATTCAAAAATGATTAACTTCCTTTGTCGCCTCTGTCTTAAAAGCAATACAAAGAAAAAAAGAGAAAGAAATACTCTAATCAGGATGTGGGAAGTATATTTGATAAAATTAACAGACATCCTTGTGTTGTAGTAATTCCATGACCCGTTCTTCGAAAAAGAATTGTATCTCTCTCTTCATTTCCAATATCCTTGCTTTCTAAGGTACTAACTGTTGTTAATTATTTTTCTAGTTTTGTTAAAACTTTTTTTTGCCAATAGCTAGAAAAATAAATGGTTACAAACATGATACCACAATATTTATAATTATAGTCAATTATTTTTGGTGGGATAATGAATGTTAAATTGTTGAAATAGAGTGAAATGATTCAAGCATACATTGTTATATCATATTATGGAAATGCCTAGTGATTACTCCTCCAACAGAATACATATCATTGCATGTGTAATTATGTATGTATATATTTATATGCATATGTACATATATAGATGTGTTATGATGAATTTTAAATTCATTTCATGTATGCTTCCAAGTTTACTATCACAAACCCTTCTTTCTGTTTACCTCTGATATTTAATAATGATATTGATGCATCAAAAATTGAGCATCTTTATAATATCTTTTGTAGAAGATAGTTATTCTGAACCTGGGCTCTAAAGTATCAGCAACAGGAAAATATAAGATTATTTTAGAATCAAATGCTAACTCCACTTATCTTAGATGTACCGAGGCAGAGACTATAGGTGGGATACAACAATCTATGAAAATCTATGTTTTAAAAACCCTTCTAGGTAGGTGATGCTGAGACATGGTTAAGTTCGAGAATAGATACAGTATAATAAAAAAAAATCATTTCATTTGACTGGTTGCAGTTTCTTTCTGGGGTGATTCTCTCTGTAGCATATTTTCCCACAAATATCAGCACTCCAAAAGATTCCCTTGGTCTTGTAAATTTCTACCATACACCTGGAAGATTGCATCCACCCTGTTAGATACAATACTCATCAATGCTGCTCTGAAATACATTTGCCTACCTCTTTTTCCATTGCTCATCCTTGTAAACAGCACCTTGTAAACAGACATTTTCTACTTGATCGAGCCAAAAATCAGACAGTGATTCTTAATTTATTTCCATCTTCTCCCATTTTCTCTAAACCTACATCTGCTGAGGAAACAATAGTTGATGATTTTCTACCTTAATGATTTTTAAACCTAATATAATTCTTTATCTGCCCATGACTAGAATACATAGTAAGTATCACAAAATGACTTATCCTCATGACTATTAAAGTATAAAACCTACTAATTAGAGATAAAATAGACATTAAGTAAAAGATGAAATTTTAACTGTAAAATATAACTAAGTTTAGCAATCTATTCTCACATATACACACTTCCATAATCCCTTCTCACTGTGTCAGCCCCACTCCTAGAGGCTACTGCTGGCCTGATATTTTGTTTTATACACTAAATTTATATTATTCCTTTTAGTTCTTCATGCATCTAGAATCATAGTATGCTTTATGTTTTTGAGATTCATACCTGCTCTTAAAAGTTTCTGTAATTTGTTCTTTGTGTCTCTAAGAAACATTCCATTGTATGAATGTACCATACCCTCCACCTTTACATCACAACCACACACACATACACACACACACACACACACACACACACACACACACACACACACACATGCACACACAAACCTAACCATCACTTTAGCTTAGTTTTCCCTCCTACATGTATCTTCTGCATTCTTTAGTTGTTTCATCTGTGTGCTTTCATGCTTTGTAATACATTCTGAAAGCCAATAATGATATAAAAGGTAATCGGATTCATCTGGAATGAGTATATGAATTTAAATCCAGGTTCTTTAATTTAAGTACCTCTGTGTTCTTAGTCAAGTAATATAAGCTGTCTGTGTCTCAGATTGCTTAACCTTAAATGAATATAATAAGTACTTCTTTGGGTAATTAATTGCAAAGATTACAAAATTAGAAGCAGATAAAAATTGAATGGCATGACCCACAAATATGGGTTCAAAATGTTAGCTATATTATTTCATTATATTTACTGTCCACTTGCCTACGTATTGGCACTATTTTCTAAGCATTCTGTGAGTAGGGACCAGAATATGGCAGGCACCAATATGTACTTAACTGAAGGAATAAATGGATTATATTCTTATAGAGTACACTATTGTAGAAATTATGGCAATTCAGCTCATGTCCCACTACTGAGAAAACAGTTTATCCCAACTTACTGTGACAGAGATTGCAATTGTCCCCCTATACCTATTCTCCTATTCTTTGTTGCAGTTATATAAATCCCTCAAGTTTTGACATAGCGCACAATACTCATGTGACATTACTCCCTACTTTAGCTTTCAGCAATTAAGCTTCTATAATTAGGTGATTCCAAAGGTATTCAATATAATTGGGAATTGCAGCTTCTGTATGTCTTCTGTACAAGACAGTTACTGGATCTCCACTTTCACTTTTCCTGATCTCATGGGCTAGAATATCGATGGAGTCTTCATGAACCACTTTAACCATGCAGATGAGGTAAGTACCTTAGAACAGAACAGAGCAACAGAAAAGAAGGAAACAGGGGTTCTGGATGACCACTTAGAACAGATTTTTCTGGACAATTTGTACTACTGTTTTCATATTTCTGAACTGTTAGGGGATGGAGAGAGAGAGAGAAAGATCTGCCTTGTTTGAGCCATTGGAATACTTTTTATTGATTTTTAGGGTAACTTGTGTATGTGTGTGTTAGTTGCTCAGTCATATCCAACTATATGTGACCCCATGGACTATGGCCTCCCAGGCTCCTCTGTCCATGGAATTCTTCAGGAAAGAAGTGGAGTGCCATTTCCTCCTCCAGGGGTTCTTCTCAACCCAAGGATCAAATCTGGTCTCCTGCATTGCAGGCCGGTTCTTTACTATCTGAGCCACTGAGGAAGCCCTTGTATATTAAATGTTAAAGAAGAAAGTCCAGAATAATCACAAAGAACTCTTAATAAAGTTGCTGTAGATTCAGTTATCAGGATTGACTTATAGAGTAATGCTGCAGAATTGGGCCACCAGAGTGTTATTGCCTTTTCTACAATCAGAAAACCACCTATGGCATTGAAAATTTGGGCTTCCCAGGTGTCAGAGTGGCAAAGAATCTGCCTGTCAATGCAGAAGACATGGGTTGAATCCCTCACTTGGGAAGATCCCCTCAAGAAGGAAACGGCAACCCACTACAGTACTGTTTCCTGGGAAATCCCATGAACAAAGGAGCCTGGCAGGCTACAGTTCCTGGGGTCACAAAGAGTTGTACACAACTGAGCAAGTGAGCAGGCACACACACACACACACACACACACACACACACACACACACACTTAAAAATTGCTAGTACTACTGGTAGGTTCAGATCTATGAGCAAATGTTGTAATCAGGAAATATGTGTGATCAGCAAACTCTTAACATTGAGAATTTGACAACAGAAAAACAGGCATCTGCAAGTTTGACTTGCTGGCAGAAACTGAATAATAATTAGCAGAGGGTGGACTATTTGAGAAATGTTTTAGAATTCAGTTTTATCTCCTTTACAACTTGATGAGATACACTATATTTCCATTTATGTGTGTTTGTATTTACTTATTTTAGTGGTTGTTGTAAATGTTTTAGAATTCATGTTTATTTCCTCATATCTTTCTATTTACGTACATATGCATTTACTTCTTCATTTTAGTGGGTGCTATAAGGTTGGCAGTATAAATTTGGTACATTATATGCATGTTAGAAAAACTTTTAGATTCTTCTCAATTTCATCTGATCTTTCCTCCTTTAAAGAGTAGAGCTTTTTTCATTCCAGGTACCATACACAAATAGGGTCATTATATGCAATATTTAACTGAATAAATCCAACCTTCATCTGCCAGAAATTCATCATCATGATAATTTCCTAAATGCAAGCAAGTCATTTGACATTTTAACTGTTCTGCCCCTATTAAGGTTTTCATATCCACCTACACATGTTTTTTATTCCATTACCAGTGCCCTAGTTTAAAATCTAATTCTAGACTTTTGTACTATTGTAACTTTTTAAATGTACTTAACATCACATTAAGAGTGTCATAATTATAATAAAATAAAATGAATTGCAATGGACTCTTCAAAATGCTTTTAAAAAATTACTCCTAAGGCAAAGTTTCATCAGAGGTTTCTGACAGGAAATTTTCATTTGAAATGACATGTCAAAGTACATCACATGGACACTGAAACAGTTTATAATACCATCATTTATAACATTTAAGTTGTACATACACACACATTATTTTTATGGTGCCCAAGCTGATTTTTATTAAATTATATCCATTTTATTGAGAAGCCTCTGATTCTTCATTTTTATTTATTCATAACTGAGCAATAAACTCTTAAGTAAATTCTATTTCATGCTTTTATCAATCAGTTTTCACTGGCATAACTCCTGCCATGATCTTTAACATGTTTTGTCATCATATTAAGTAAAAATAAATGGCAAGAACATGTAATTGGGAACTTTCTGAATTAAGCAGAGGACTTTATCACATTGTTCTATTTTGTCTCCTCTGGATGCAGCTCCTTCACAACAGTGCTTTATTCCTTTCTGTCAGCCACATGACCCTGAAACTCTTTTTCTAGAATTTCCTCTTCTAAAATCAGCCAATACAATGTTGTCAGTACAATCTTCCAAAGTTTCAGAGCTAATCATGTCACTCTCCTACTCTATCTAAAATAGCCTATGACACATTTTTTGCCTGCAGAATAAAACTCTAACTTCTGGTACTGACATTGAAGAATGTGTACAATCTAACCACTGCATTTTCTGTGCAATGTTTTCCATTAAGATGGAAACATCTTTTTCCTATCTCTTTTCTCTATGCTATATTCTAGGTCAACTCCCATCTTAAGCAAGTTTCCCTGGATTATATCCTTTGTTTACTTTTCCTGTGACTGTAATATCACTCAACTTTCTCTATATATTGAAAGCCCATCACATAGTATTTTACTTTATTTAAATTTTCTCTAATACTTTTATTAACAGTGAAGAATCTTTTAATTGATAAGTATTTATGATGTATTTATATTACTATTGCAAAGATGGATCTTCCAATAAACATTGTCCTCCATATATTTTGTGCTATGAAGCCTAAGGACTCTGACTTCCTTCTTTTCCAGAAAACAAGATAGGTAACTCCAAAATTTAAGGAAGAATCAGCAATAAGTGTATTGTTTGCTGAATGAATGTTGGAGAGCTATTAATTTTACTATGAGTGGCAGGCATTTCATGTGAGATATTTAATTTTAGGGGTAGGTAGGCACTTGTGAAAATGTGAGTCAGTAAGATAACTCAGAGAATATCCCTAGTGGCTCAGTTGGTAAAGAATCTGCCTGCAACTCAGGGGACCTCGGCTAGATCCCTGGGTCAGCATGATCCCCTGGAGAAGGGAATGGCAACCCACTCCAGTATTCTTCCTTGGAAAATTCCATGGACAGAGGAGCCTGCTGGGCTTCTGTCCATGGGGTCACAAAGAGTGGACATGATTGAGCAACTCACACTTTCACTTTCACTTCAGAGAACATTAGGCTAAAATGGTGGCTGGTATGAGAAAGAGTAGAAACAGAAAGAAAATAGCTGATTTGTTTGCAGGGAACAGTGTAGGTTAGCCCTAGAGGATCTACCAAGTGTATTCTTGGTTTGCCTTGGTGTAATTATGGACAGTGTTCCAGTCACTCTCAAAATGTCTTGATTTTCAGTGGCAATTTGTGGTCAGTCTATCTAAGCAGAATCCAAGAATCCAAAAGTCATAATGACACCTTTTGTATCAGAAGTCTTCAATCCATAAAAGAATGAGATGCTATTTGATCTATATGATCATATGAGCATATTCTCTAGTTTTTGTGTGAACATCTGGAGAAATTTTGGAAAAATACAAATTTTTGCTTTTGAGCATTTTTGATGAATCATTTAACTGTTGTTACTTAATATTGAGATATTATCTCCAAAATGAGTGGAATTACTTCCTTATATATTTTATATCATTCTCTCTTTCTCTCTCTTATGTATCAGGCTTTCTTTTCTAGTTTTCAAGTGAAGTATAACATCTACAAACTGCTCCTTTAAGAGAGAATACTGATATTGTGTCTTTAACTTTCATTTGCAAGTTTTAAAGGAAAACAAATGAAAGATGCTGTTCTTTCTGTATAATGTACTAGTCTAAAATTTTAATGTGAAAAAATTATTCCAGGTATTTTAAGTGCTTTATAAATGATCATTTTAGCTGATTCTTTTTAGAGAGATTGAGAATAAAGAAATAAAGAATAAAGAAAAAGCCTTGAGGACATTGATACAGCTTTCTGCAAGTTCTTATCTATTCAGATGGCCATCCAAAGTGAAAGTATCCTTCTATTTTCATAGTATTCAGAACAGAGTATTTTTCATAATATTTACTTGAATACCCCATCATAGAATGTGAAATGGCCTTAACCTAAAGGTAAATCTCCAAGTGGAAACAGCTTTCAATATCTTAGTGAAGGCAAATGAATTATTAAAGTCTGAGAGTTAATCAAATTATGTCATATTATATATATATATATATATATATATATATATATATATATGATTCAGTGAGGGTTTTCTTGATCATGTTATTACATTTTATAATTATTAAGCATAAAATATAATAATATATCAAAAGTCTATTAGTTCAAAGCATAATCAAATGATTCTAGATCCTCAAAGTTCTTAAAGTTCTTAATGAGCAGATAAAAAGAAAGAAAGAAAAAAAAAAAAGGACTGCTCTTGGTGCAGCCACAGTTAAACGGGCTTCTGGTGTCTTCTATAAGGTTTACTTAAACATGAATTACTCAGAGTTTGCTAGAAAAATTAACATTAGACTATATTTAGCTGGAGTCATAGATCTAGAGAATATTTCTAACTGTGGGAGAACAGATTTTTTGGAAGGTAAAATACTTTCCTATTCTTAATTACTCTGGAAAGTCATCAGCAATGGGCCAAGAAAACTGAAGCTGTAAACTGAAGATAAGAAAAATATTTTCCTAACTTTGAATTTCGAGACTGTTTGGCCTACCCTAGAAAGTAGAAGACACTGAAGCATACCCAGGGTTGTGATAAGGATTTCATGACCCTGAAACTGAAAAGAGCAAGAGGCAATCCCACAAGTGCCGGGTGCCTGTGAAGTAGCTCTAAGATCCTGTCTGTGTGCTAGTTCCCTTTTGTTATTCCTAAACTTACAAGGCAATCTCATTGTTAGTTCCTGTGGCATCTTGGCTCTACTGGGTGAGATTAAAGGGAAGTACCTGTCTCACACCCACACAAACACTGCTGTGAACAGTGTCATGAGGGCAGGATTGTCCCTGCTAGGAGCACAGATATCTATTCTGGGTGAACGTGGCAGGTGATAAGAAGGCTAAAGCAGTAATAGCAGAGGGTCCTGTTTCTGACACTCTGGGGGCCATACCATGGGTTCATGTCAGAAGTGACTGAGGCGCTCTTTAAGATGTGTTTCTCCTAAATAAAAAGGAGATGAGAAGTTGTATTTGGAGTTAAAAAGTTCAAGCCTCTTTCCAATTAAAAAGAGTGGAATAAAGATGGTAAATTTAGGTTTTAATGGTGAGGTGGTTGTACATTTTTATTTTGGAGCCTCCATTCTAACCTGATATATCTCAAAATATGCTCTCTAACATAATGTACCATAGCATTAATAAAAGTTAAAATGTGGATACAGAATAGAGATGAAGCCCTTTCATCTCATTCAGAAGATCAGTACAAAGCCTGTCTGTGGTGCTGTCCCATCAGAAAGATAAAAGGTGAGCTCCTCCTGTTGACATTCAAGCCTACAGCTCCAAGTAACTGAAAGGAACCCTCCATCACTACTGGGCTATTAGGAGTAGCTCTCCATAGGAAGCTTTAGAAAGGCACAGTTCAGCCCTAGATTTGGAAGAGTTTTATGCATTGTTAAAGGAACATAGGTATTAAAGGATTAAGCTAGTGTTGAAAAAAGCAAATTAAATGTCTGCCATGGAAAGTTTGAGATTACAAGGATTCTGTTTCCTTCATTTATGTTTTCAAAAAATTTCCTCTCACCTATTGCATTGGGCATTTTATAGACCCTAAATGATTGTCTTTGGACATAAAATGCTACAACTTTTCCCTTCACAAAGTTTTGTATGGATTTTTCTAGGATTCCATGCTGTGAATACATGGGAGAGACTACTAGTTGATGAAACAAGACAATAATAAACTCACAAGATGCTATGAAGCAATGCTATCTGTAGGTTTAAATTGTTTGAGGTGTATTTTTACATTTGTGAGATAGTTTTTAAACATTTTAAACACTTTAATGACCTGAACAATGAGGTATATGCCATGTGGCATGGGTGGATTTATTTTACATAGTGAAAACCACTTTGTAAATAATTCTGTTTTAAATTGGACTTGACAACCTCCCCAGTCTTAACCTTTATCATCCTCTTCTTGTAGTGTATGATATGACCCCAGTATAATTTGTTAAGATCCTTGAATGGCTATACTTTTTATTTAACAAGAAAAGTAAACTTTTAAGACTTTCAGTCTTTCCTTTAGTCTTTCCTTCATCTGGCCACATTAAAATGTTACTGTAGGTATCTGGACATCTGGATATTTCTTCCAGGAAAACAATCCTCTTCTATTCCAACACTAGAAGAGGTATTCCCTTCCTGTTTTTTTTTTTTTTTTTGTTGTTGTTGTTGTTCCATGTACTACCACTTAGAAGCAAAATGGAAAGATTTTATACAGTTAGCAAAAAACAAGACTTGGAGCTGACTGTGGCTGAGATTATCAGCTTCTTAGTGCAAAATTCAGGCTTAAAACTGAAGAAAGTAGGGAAAACTGCTAAGCCATTTAGGTATGTCCTATGTCAAATTTCTTATGATTATACAGTGGAGGTGATGAATAGGTTAAAGGGATTCGATCTGGTAGACAGAGTGCCTGAAGAACTATGGACAGTGGTTTGTAACATGCTGGAGGCAGTGATTAAAATCATCCCAAGGAAAAGAAATGCAAGAAGAAAAGTGGTTTTTTGAGAAGGCCTTAAAAATAGCTGAGAAAAGAAGAGAAGTGAAAAATGAAAGAGAAAGTGAAAGACATGCCCAACTGAATGCAGCGTTCCAGAGAACGGCAAGGAGAGATAAAGTCTTCTTATGGGAGTGATACAAAGAAATAGAGGAAAACAATATAATGGGAAAGACTAGAGATCTCTTCAAGAAAATCGGAGACACCATGGGACCATTTTATGCAAAGATGGGCATAATAAAGGACAGAAACAGTAAGGACCTAACAGAAGCGATAGAGATTAAGAAGAGACAACAAGAATACACAGAACTGTACAATAAAGGTCTTAATGACCCAGAAAACCACAAAGGTAGAGTCACTCACCTAGAATCAGACATTCTGGAGTGTGAAGTCAAGTGGGCCATAGGAAGCATCACTAGAGACAAAGCCAGTGGAGGTGACAGAATTCCAGCTGAGCTATTTCAAATCCTAAAAAATAATGCTGTGAAAGTATTGCAGTCAATGTGCTAGCAAATTTGGAAAACTCAGGAGTGGCCACAGGGCTGGAAAAAAGTCAGTTTTCATTCCAATTGCAAAGAAAGGCAATGTCAAAGAATATTCAAATTATGGTACAATTGCAATCATTTCACATGCTAGCAAGATTGTGCTCAAAACCCTTCAAGCTTGGCTTCAGCAGTATGTGAACTGAAAACTTTCAGATGTACAATCTGGATTTAGAAAAGGCAGGGGAACCAGAGATCAAATTGCCAGCGTCTAAAAATCATAGAAAAAGCAAGGGATTTAAACAAACAGACACACAAACACATCTGCTTCATTGGCTATGCTAAAGCCTTTGACTGTGTGGATCACAATAAACTGTGGAAAATTCTTCAAGAGATGGCAATACCAGACCACTTTGCCTGAATCCTAAGAAATTATATGCTGGACAAGAAGCAACAGTTAGAATAGGACATGGAACAATGGACTGGTTCACAACTGGGAAAGGAGCACATCAAGTACCTGTTTTGTCACCCTGCTTCTTTAGCTTCTATGCAGAGTACATCACACAAAATGCCAGGTTGGATGAAGCACAAACTGGAATCAAGATTGCAGGAAGAAATATCAACCTCAGATATGGAGATGATATTACTTTAATGACAGAAAGAAAAGAGGAACTAAAAGCCTCTTGATGAAAGTGAAAGAGGACAATTAAAACTCAACATTGAAAAAAAGGAGATCATGGCATCTGGTCCCATCTCTTCATGGCAAATAGATGGGGGGAAAGTGGACATGGTAACAGATTTTATTTTCTTGACTCCAAAATAGCTGCCGACTGTGACTGCAGCCATGAAATTAAAAGATGTTTGCTCCTTGGAAGAAAAGCTATGACAAACCTAGAGAGTGTGTTACAAATTAGAGACATCACTTTGTTGTCAAAGGTCCGTATAGTCAAAGCTACAGGTTTTCCAGTAGTCATGTGTGGATGTGAGAGTTTGATCACAAAGAATTGAGTGCTGAAGCTGAGCTGAGCACTGAAGAATTGATGCTTTTGAACTATTGTGCTGGAGAAGACTCTTGAGAGTACCTTGGAGAGCAAAGAGATCAAATCAGTCAATCCTAAAGGAAATCCATCCTAAATATTCATTGGAAGGACTGATGATGAAGCTCCAATACTTTGATCACCTGATGCAAATAGCTGACTCATTGGAAAAGACCCTGATACCAGGAAAGATTGAGGGAAAGAGGACAGAGGATAGAGTGTGAGATGGTTGAATGGCATCACTAGCTCAATAGACATGATTTTGAGCAAACTCAGGAAGATAGTGAAGGACAAGGAAGTTTGGCATGCTGCAGTTCATGGGGTTTGAAAGCATTGGACATGACATAGCAACTGAACAACAGCTACCCTCGAGGGCTCTCCTGGGGCCTCTCAGTGGTAAGGCATCTGTCTGTCAATGCAGGAGATATGGGTTTGATACCCTGATGGGGAAGACCCCCCTGGAGAAGGAAATGTCAACCCACTCCAGTATAGTTGCCTGGAAAATTCCATGGATAGAGGAGACTAGTGGGCTACAGTCCATTGGGTCACAAAAGAATTGGACTCAACTTAGAGACTAAACAACATCTATTCCTATCATCACATCTAATTTTATTTTTATTCACTCATCCTATAAATGATTCCTATTATGTGTCATGTCAGGTCTATTGAAAAATACAATCTATTTTTATCTTTGTAAAAATATTGATATTAAGTATATAAATATACAAACAAATAAGAATATGTTCAAGGGATTAATTATAATCATTAAACATGGGAATAAATATGACTCTTCCACAAGCAGTAATTACAGTTAGAGGTTATTACTATTGGAGATAAAAGTGCAGAGTAAAGAGAGCAGTAGCAATTGGTATAATTTATTTTGGATGTCTATGGAAAAATATCTCTAAAGAGCTAAAAACTGAATGGGGAGAAAGACCCAACCATAAGATAATGTGAAAGAGAGTGTTTTTCAATTAAAGAAATAGATAATGAAAATATATAAAAATCTTAACTTAAGCTTGGTATAGAAATAGAAGGGACTAGAAACAAAGTTAGTTTTTGTTGGTCTAATTAGCAAAGAGGATAGCAGTGAGAGATAAGATCAGAAATGAGGAAGGTCAGAAAATATAAAGCCTTATGGTCCATGTTTAGAGTTTATATTTTATTGTAATTATAATGAAAAATTCATTTCCATCCTAAGAAATGAGATGAAACTAAAATTATAATAGAGGCAACAAAATGTATCAATATTTTTTCCTTCCCACTCAATCCTTCTCTGTGTCTTTCTCTTTGACCTTATTTCTTTTCTTTTGACAACAGAAACTCCATGTTTTAGTTGAGTGCATGAACACTGAGAATCCCCAACCTTCTATAGATTTAGTTTTGGACATGGAAGCTTGATCCAATGGTTTTAAGTAAAAGTGATATGTGATATCTTCAGATCATCTTCTTTAAGCTCTTTGCTCTAATCTTCTTTCCCTCTTCTTGTGGCCTGGACTGATAAGTGCAGACAAGTGCATTTAACCATGCAGATGAGGAAAAAACAGCATGTAAAGCAGCACCATATATTTGTGGTGGTGGTGGTTGAGGGGAAGGCTTTATTTTCTTTTGCTTTTTCTTTTGGTTACAGCATCTCAAAATGACATTTTTTTTTTTTTTACTTTGAAAGTAGCTTTATGAGTTACAGTTTACATACCATACAGTTCATTCTTTTAAAGTATAGAATTCATTATTTTTACTATAGTCACAGGTCTGAACCATTACCACAGTCAAATTTAGACCATTTGTATCACATCAAACAGAAACTCTGCACTTTATCTACTACCCTCTTTCCTATTAATCTCCTCCCACTGCTAAACAACCTCTAATCTACCTTCTGTCTCCATAGATTTCTTTATTCTGTACATTTTATATAAAAGAAATCATATGATATGTGGTCTTTTGTAATCAATTTCTTTTACTTAGTATATTTTCAGGGTCCCTATATCAACAAGCATCAGAATTTTATTTCTCTTTGTGGCTGAATAACAGCCCATTGTATGGAGAGACCACAGTCTGCTTATCCATTCATCAATTCATGGAATTTGGGTTGTTTCCAAGTGTTGGCTATTATGAATAATGGCAATATAAGCATTTATGTACATGTTTTGTGTTGATATATAGTTTTATTTCTTTTGGGTATAAACCTAGAAATGAAACTTCTGGCTCATACAGTACAGCTATGTTTAATTGTTTGAGAAACTGCCAGAATGTTTTCCAAAATGGTGTAGCCATTTTACATTCTCTCCAGCAGAGTATGAATGTACCAATTTCTCCACACTCTAATCAAAAATTGTGGTAGCTCTCTTGACTTTTTGATTATTTTCCTCATAATGGGTATGAAGTGATATTTCATGATGTTATTATTTGCATTTCTCTGATGGCTAATGAGGTAGTGCATCTTTTAATGTACTTATTGGTCATTGGTCATTGGTCATAAATCTTCCATTGAGAAATGTTTATTCAGATCCATCATCCATTTTTAAATCAGGTTTATTTGTCTTTTCACTCATTGAGTTGTAAGTTTTTTGTCTTATATGTTCTTGGTTCAATTTTCTTATGAGGTATATGATTCACAAATATTTTCTTCTATTCTTTGGATTGCCTTTCACTCTTTTAATGATATCCCTTAAAACAATTTTTTTAATTTGAAAAGTAAAATTTACCTGTTTTTTTCTGTTGTAGCTTTGTGCTTTAGATGTCATACCTAATAAACATTTGTCTAATCCAAAACCATGAAGATTTATCCTATATTTTCTAGAAATATTTTTGTGGTACTCGTTCACAGTTAGTGTGGCTAGAGGTATATTGACAGAATCATCAGGCTTTGGTTTTGTTGATTTTCTCTGTTGATTTCCTATTTCCAATTTCACTGACTTTTCTTCTAATTCTTAGTTTCTTGTGCTTATTTTGGATTTAATTTTCTCCTTCTTCTAGTTTCCTAAAGTTTCTCAATGTATTGATAGTTTTAATAAACATGTCTTACTTCTAAAAAGACTGCTGCAGTTATTGAATTAGAAAATACAAAAGGAAGAAAAGCAAAAGAAAAAAAATCTACTTTTTGACTTCCATAATAACATATCTCTACAAAAATTTAGTTTCACCTAAGTGCAGAATTAGTCTTTCATGTGTATTGACAAGAATTGGGTGATCAGAGATAATCTATTTTGCTCTATATAGTTCAAGGACATAAGCCCAAATAATACTCTTTCTACTGGATTATACTGACTTTCATTAGTAACAAGGGAAAATGTCCTTTTAGATATACATTTAGAGAGAATAAATTGCACATTTAAAGGAAGAACTTTCAATACAGACTTTTAAAAATATTTAGCTTAAGAATATTTGATTTTTTTCAGTTGCAGAATAAAAGAAGGGAAAAAAAAAAACCTAAGCAAGATTATAACACAATTTTTTATTATTCTTTTCACTTTGTAGACCCGTTCATTTTCAGGGTCAGCTACACCAATCACATTTTAAAAACAAATTTATTGATAAACATTTAAACACTCTAGGGATTCCCTATGTCAGACTCACTTGTGATATCCAACCTTTTGCAAACAATATACTCTCCCTTCCTTTACATTTAAATTATTTCCTAACCTGCAGAATCTCCAAAGGGAACAATATAGCCTCCCAAAAGAGGCATTGGCCAAATGGCTAAAGTTTAGTAGAAGGTTTTAGGTTTTAGTGGGACAATCTTAATTTAGAGATTTCTGTCTGAATGGGACCTGGAGCTACCTTAATCTTTTTCTTTATCAACATAACCAGAGACTTTGTTTAATATATAGGAAAGGATTAAGATGAGTTATCTATATACCACTTGTGTTACCAAGGCATTTCCTAACCTTACTTTTAAAAACTCTCTATTATAGCTTCAAGGAAATAATACTTGCTAGAAAAACACACACAAAAAATATTGTATTCAACATTCTTGAGTTAAAATGTTATATACAAATTTACAGTTTCTCGATAGCATGCCTATCACTTGATAAGATAAATTCAAATATTCCATTTAAAAAAGACAGTTTCCCAATTTTTAGGATGCTGTTACTCAAATAGCTTACCTCTTCATTATTAAAAAATGTGGATGGAAAATATAACAACCCTTGTGTCTACTGTGGTGTTTTGCCCTAGGAGACATTTCTTTCTCAACACATCCGGAGTACATTTCCTTGCTGATATCCATTTCTCTTGCAGTTCATACATTTGGGACATGAATGGAGTACACATATTCTTTTTGTACATTTTAGAAGTCACTTATGCTTCATTTTCCTTGCCATCAGTCTCAAGGTTTTTGCACTGAAAAATATGGCTTATCTTGCTCTGTTTTCTCCTGCACAGTCTTGTAAGATCTTCTCACTTCCTGACTGGCAATAATATCTTCTGTTTTTGCCAGAGGCACCTCAGTTTCCCTGAGCAGAAATAACTAAGGAGCTAATTGACTCATTCCAGTCACTTTAAGGGATTGCCAGCACTACTGAAAATGTGTATTTATTGTCACTGACTCTGGAACACATTGCTGGAACTTTAGTCAAGGGAACATCTACATTTTTTCACTGTTGCATATTTGTATCCCAGGCAAGAGCAGAGGCCACTTTTGGAAGAATGTCAGCCTTCTTGCTAAGGAGATTTGAAGCCACAAGGATTGTTTCTGCTAATTGGCAGTCAACTTAGTCATGAAGCATTTCAGTAGGTAGCTTGTTTCTCATTTTAAATGCGTAAAAATCATAGAATATTAAAACAGTAATTGACTGGAAAGAGAGGGTCTAATATTCTGCTTTAATAGATAAGGGTAAGTTTCACCCTATTCATCCTATTTCATCATACATATTGCCTTCTCTCTGTTAAGTGGGCCTTTAAGATTTTTACCACATATTTTTAAAAAGGGATAGAATATTTGAACATGTCTAATGCTGAGAATTAAAATGAACTTCATTGAGATCTCTAAAAATTATTGAAAAATTAGCTTATGATTTCCTTCATGGTAGAAATAAACAGAATGGGCCGGAGGAGAGGAAAATAAATTTGACAGTGTTTGTAAGCCTATAATTGTTCAAAGGATGTAAATCCTAAAGGGAAATATGCTCACAGACACAGGCACTCATATGAACACATATCCTTTAAACAGTAAACAAATAAAAATCCTAAGCTATTATACAGTTCTTTACCCTTTGTATAAGATTTAATCATTCTGGATTAATACTTTCTTTATTATTTAAAAGCAACTAGTGTCTAGGTAAGAAGAGTCCAAAGTTTTCTACATAGTCAGTCTAAAGCTATATTTGAGTCTGAGCTATATTTGAGTCTGAGCTATATTTGACTTATTTTTTAATCTCTCAGTGTTTATTAGAATTAAAAAGACACTTTTTATATTAAAAAATCAGTCTAATAGTATTCAATGTTAGTGTCTACAATTGTATTTTCTTGTGCCTGAATAAAAACATAAGTTGTCAATAAATATGCACTATAAGAAATATTATTAGAACACCTAAATATACTAAAAAAAACTAAAATATAATTAATTTATATAAATGCATAAATGAATAGAAAACAACCAGACTATTAATAAAAAAATATATGTACAGATGCGATGGATACACAGAGATTCTGTCAGGAGTTGACAACTTTAATAAAATAAAATAGGAAAATGCAAGTGGGAAATGTAACTTGAAACGAGAATAAAAAACTGATTCACAGAGCAGAAACTTGGGCGTCAGCATTCCCAGTGAAATGTGAATGGGAAAAACTTGCCTTGTCTAAGGAAAAACAAGCTAGCTGAACATAGCATGATAGCCATAAGAAAGAGGTTAGAGATGAGATTGGAGAGTTTATCATAGGACACAATATGATAGCATGTTGGGCAAAGTTCAACAGGAAGCATGTTCAATCAAAACTACAGTTATATGATAAATGCTTTTAAAGATGGTTCTGACTGCAATAAGGATGGCACATTTTTACATTTCTTTAGTATGGTTAATATAATCTAGCAAATACATTCTTAGGGCAAATGTATTTCCCCTTTCCTCTTTCTCCCATTCTGTGTACATGTGTTTTGTTTTCCAAGTAATCTTTGGAAATTCCAGGAACATTAGAAGATTATGGGCTGTGGATTTACATTCCTTTCAGTGGCAAAAGATAGGTGATTGAATAATAGAATATTATAGAAAATCCAATTCAATTTGAATTAGGACAAAGACACCAATGAAATTCAGTGAGAAAAGATGGTATTTTCAATAAATAATGCAAGAACCATCAGACTTGCCTTTGGAAAAACACAAACATTGACCCTTTTCCTCATACTGTACATCAAAAATATTTCAGGAAGAATCATATATCTAAGTGTGAAATGTAAAACAATAAAGCATTTAGGTAAATTATAGGAAAATTTTGACATGATCTTGATGTAGGAAAAGATTTTTAAAACAATATTATAAAAGCACAAAATAAGTCTCACTGAGCTTCAGTAAAATGTATAACATTCATGTATAGATAAATGGATAGATAGATGATAGATTAACAAAGGACTCAAGTCTGGAATATATATCTCCTAGAATCAGAGAAAGAATAAAGACCTGATTTTTTAATGAGAAAAACATCAATAGATATTTTGACAAAGAGGATATCAAATAGTGAATAAACATCATAAACTGTGTTGACATCATTACTCCTCAGTGAAATGTGAATTAATGTCACAATGAGAATCCTTTACCCACTCATCCAGTAGCTAAAAGTGAAAAGACTGATGATACCAAGTGTTGATGATATGTGAAGCCATAAGACTCTCATATATACCTTTATTTGAATGTTAAGTGTAACACTATATTTGATTACATGCCTACTCTATGACTAACAGTTTCACTCCTAAGTGTAGAATCAAGTGAAAACAGTGCACGCATTCTGCAAAACACATAAGTACAATAATATTTATTGCAACTTCACACTTAAGAGACAGAAATAGTATTAGCTCAAAATTCTATCAATAGAATAGTGGCTAAATAAGTTATGGTATAAGATGAAATTTTATATAGAAATAAAAATAAAATTAGTTAATGGATAGATACTACAGCATTGACGAACCTCAGAGACATTATTTGGAGCAAAAGAAGCCAGAAAATACTTGGTATGATTTCATGTATTTGAAGTTTAGAATAGGTAATACTAACTGATGGTATTAGAATTCAGAATAGTGGTTACCTTCGGGTAATATTGATTGGTAAGGGTAAAAGGAAGCTTCTTAAAAGACTGAGATATGCTTAATGATGATTTAACTATAGGTTACATTAGGGCTTCCCTGGTGGCATAGATGGTAAAGACTCTGCCCGCAATGCAGGAAACCCAGGTTCAATCCCTGGGTCAGGAAGATCCCCTGGAGGAGGACATGGTAACCCACTCCAGGATCCTTTCCTGGATAATTTCATGGACAGAGGAGCCTGGTAGGCTATAGCCCATGGAGTCACAAATAGTCAGACACAACTGAGTGACTAACACTACAGTAGTGCGTGCATGTGTAAAATTTTACTGAGCTCCTACATTTATGATTAGTGCACTTTTCTATATCTAGTATGTCAATAAAAAATAAACAATGTCCTTTGAGTTTTCACTTTCTCCAGTTGCAAATTAGTAGATGCTTTGGATGTTAACTGAATTCCAAAGCCGTGTAACAGAAATGAGCAGAAATGTACAGAACTATTCAAGATTATCCAATATTACCGGTTAACACAGGCAGAACACAATTTTTCCTTAAGATTTAAAAATTTCCCTTTATTTTCTACCTAATAAATAATCTTCCAGTCTATAAAAACAGATGCTACTGTTAAGGCTATGCTTCACACTATCATTTTCCTCTGTATTTATGCTAGTTCACACTTTTTTCCTTCAGAAATCTTGGATATATACCATATGGTTCTGGTGATTTATTGGGCTTGAATTACTCTACTTGCTCTAACTTTCTCATTTTAGATGTCAGTCTTTGTCAAGGGTACCATCTGATGTTCTATGAAAACTGCCTTAGGAATAGAAAATTTCCCAAAGTTGTCTCAATATTCTAATATGAAAACCATTTTCTTTCCTCTCCTTTCTATTAACAACTTTTAAAATTCTCCTGAAGGACTTAAAACTCTCATTATTGCTCCTTTTTACTTAATGTACATACTTTCTAACTTTTGAGACTTTTTTGTGTTTCTTATTGCAAATTGCTAGATTTGGCTAACCTTCTGCTGAACTTCTATGATTGTTTGGTTTAAATAAAATCTGTACAATGCTACATCTAATCCTTAGGAAATTTGAAATATAATACAAATGATAAATCACTTAAGTAATAATAATTAGAATAACAGTTCACATTCTCTAAGTTGATTGATTTTTATCTAAGGAAAATTTTCTAAGATCCTAAATAGTTTCAAGTTATGGTTTCTAAAGCTAAGAAAAATAGCTAGTTGCAGCATATAAGCCAGCTAAATAAAAATAGAAACAATGTTACCTAAATGATATTATCTACATATTTCATTTCAATAAGTATTTTAGCACACTGGGATTTGAAATTTACATATAACTATTTTAAAATAAGTCTTTCCATTTTTAACAAAGAAGAAAAAATGTTTTCTGTGTATTCACTATCCATGTACAGAAACAAATATATTTTCATTCATACCATTGACAACTTTTGAGCATGAGCAAAGATTAACCATGCTACCTCTTCTCAAGTGACTTACATACACCCCCAACAATTTTTAAAGTTAAAACTATTATATGCATATTTATATTGTATTTTGTTTGTCTGTGTAAGAGCGTGGGATGTGGACATTGAAAACTTTAATCATGATATCCATTCCATCCTGATGGAATCGCTTCCTTCAGCTTTCTTATACTTCTGTTTTTTTTTTTTTTTTTTTTTTTTTTTTTAATATATGTCCATATATATCTCAGGTTAGGCCTGTCTATACCTTGGATATTACACTATCTTAGGTAACCATTTTTAGGAATATATGATAAAATTCAACCATGACCCTTACTCCCCTTGAAAACAAAGGAAATAAACCTTAAAATTATTCTAATTCCTAAATGACTTAGTTTTCATTTCTTTTTTAATTGCCAACTTTAAAAAGAGGCATTACTAGCTTCTGGGCTAGAGATTTTCATACACTGTCACCCTATCTTCCAAAGTGGAAATGCTCTGGAACATATGTGGGCACCAAATGAGCTGAACAAATAGGATGGACATACATCTTTCCCTGAGAAGCCCAGGAGCTTAATATCTACAGAAGTGAGTTTTGTTTAGAGACTCACCTTCTTTTTTTGATATTGATTATTTTATATTATTTTTAATTTATTTTATTTATATTATTTATTATTTATCTTATTTATATTATTTTTAATTGAAGAATAACTGCTTTACAGTTTTGTGTTGGTTTGTCCCAAACATCAACATGAATCAATCATAGGTGCACATATGTCCCTCCCTCCTGAATCCCCCTCCCACCTCATCCCACCCCTCTAGGCTGTTACAGAGCCCTGGCCTGAGTTCCCCGAATGATACAACACATTCCCATGGGCTGTCTATGTCATGTGTGGTAATGTGTGTCTCCATGCTACTGTCTCCATACACCCCGCCCTCCTTCCCTTCCTCCGCACGTGTCTGTAAGTCTGTCCTCTGTTCTCTGTGTCTCCATTGCTGTCCTGCAAAAAAAATTTAATCAGTATCATCTTTCTAGGTTCCATATATATGTGTTACAAATTTGTTCTTCTCTTTCTGACTTACTTTGCTCTGTATAATAGGCTCGAGTTCATCTACCTCATTAGAACTGACACTAATGTTTCCTCTTTATGGGTGAGTAATACTCCATTGTATATATGTACCACAACTTCTTTATTGATTCATCTGTGATTGGACATCTAGGTTTCTTCCATGTTCTAGCTATTGCAAGCAGAGCTGCAGTGAACATTGGGGTACATGCGTCTTTTTCAGTTTTGGTTTCCTCAGGATATATGCCTAATAGTAAGATTGCTGAGTCATGTGGTGGTTTCATTCCTAGTATTTTAAGAAATCTCCATACTGTCTTCCTTAGTGGCTGTGTCAATTTACATTCCTGTCAGCAACACAAGAGGGTTCCATTTTCTTTACACTCTCTCTAGCATTTAATGTTTGTAGACTTTTTGATGATGGTCATTCTGACTGGTGTTGTAATGATATCTCATGTAATTTTGATTTGTATTTCTCTAATAATGAGCAATGTTGAGCATATTTTCATGTGTTTATTATCCATCTGTATAAGAGACTCACCTTCTGATGGCCACTATTAGCCAGTCCCAGAAGGATAAAAAACACATTATTCCATTTAAGATACCATAGAAGCAGAGAGTAGAATGATGATTCTTTACAGTGGTGCCATAAAGAGATTTCACTTTCTTTATATGAGGAAGAATGAGAAAGCCCTGAAAGTTCTAAAATAGGAAGCTGATATAATTGAATTTACCTTTGAAAATGCTTGGCTGCTATGAGGGTGATGTATTAGAAGAGGACAAGATTTAAGAAAATCAATATTGGGAGATAAAAGAAAGCAAAATCATTAGTACTTTGTGAGAGACTGCCTATGTTAGTTGAAAGTGAGTGAGATGGCAATAATGACTCCTTAGTTTCTAGTTATCTTAAATGTATGAATGAGAGAGCCATTTCCTAAGATTGCTAAAATGGGAGTAAGGCCATGTTTGAGTACCATGAGAGAGACTGGGAGTTCAGTCTTGAATCGTCTGAGTCCTATTGATATTTGAAGAGGTATAATAATCCATGGGGCATGTTACTTACATGTTCTGTCATATTAATGATATGTCATATCATTAATATTAATGATATTAATTAATATGTCTTAATTCCTTATTTGCTTTCTTAGTACATATTATATTGACTCTTAACTTGTCTATGTGTGTGTGTGTGTGCATGCTCAGTCATGTCCAACTCTTTGTGACCCCATGAACTGTAGTCCACCACATTCCTAATGTCCATGAAATTTTCCAGGCAAGGAATACTGGAGTGGGTTGCCATGTCCTTCTCCATGGTGATCTTCCTGATCCAGGGGTTGAACCCACATCCCTTACATCTCCTGAATTAGCAGGTGGATTCTTTACCACTGGCCCCACCTGGGAAGCCCCAGAAGCATATATGAGTATCTAAACTTTTTCTATTAAGGCAGACATAAATTTGTAAAAGCTAAAACAAGACCATTTTCTCACTTTGGGGGGATAATTGTTGTTTATGTTAATGTGATAGGTGCAATATTGTTATTTTGAAATGAACAGCTAATCATTTTTAAATTTTCTCAACTTTAATACTTAATTTGGTAAATATCAATAGTTTAACCAACAAAAACTCTTTTGGGCCCTCAAAAATTTTCAGAAATGTAAAAGAGTCACAAGGCCAAACACTTTGAGAACTGCTGATGCAAAGCATCTAACAGTGCCTGTCACCAGTGGGTACACTATATGCAAGAGTGATTATTAATAACCATATAGCAGTTAGCTCTTAACTTATTTGTCTATACATTTTTTTGTCGTTCCTTTTATTCTCAACTAGAATGAATTTGTGAAATGAGTTAAATTACTTTCTAATATCCAACTGCTTTCTTTTTCCCTTCATCTCTTTAAAGATTTGTTGAGCGGTTACTATGTTTAGTGAATGATGTCAGATGCTTGGATAAAGCAGGTGTACTAGATAGAGTTCTGAAAACAGTTTGAGTGACCAGTGCCATGATTAGAAGCCAGATATTTTTGCTATCAGTTGGCACTCTCCTAGACACCATACCAGCCCCTAACCCTGATACAGATCTACCTTCTAACAAAACCAAAAACTAGGAAAATAAATGCTTCAGCAAAAGTAATGGTGTAAATAATAAAAGTAACCAGCGGAGGCAGAGAAAAATGGTAAGAAATTGATGAAATAAGATTTGAGATTACTTCAAAGCTTACACGATTGATAGAGGGGAAATAGAACATTTATTTTTTCATCCTTTTTGGAGCTTTGGAACTCTGAATCCTCGTACAAGTAGATTCCATTAAGCTACCCTCAGGGTCCAATGCTAAACTAAATTGGAGATGGTTGTAATCTATATCAGTTTTTAATAAAAACATCTGATTGTGTTTTATATTTTGTGAATTCTAGGTATATTTAGCTATTTTTAGGAGGAAATTATCCAGAAGGAAGTGAGGGAAAGTAAATTATTTCCTCATTATATTTAAAATAAATGCATCAAGGATAATACATAATGTATAGTTTTAAATACATGCTAATTCTGTTCCACTACTTAATTAGTTTCTATACTCTAACTCATGTCATAAGTTAGAGCCTGGGTTAAAATATCTTTGTCTTATTTTTGTTGTTAGTCCATTTGGTTACTACAGCATATATTTCATTTTCAGTCTTTTTTGAAATTCATAAGATTACTTGAAATCCCAATGAGGACACTTAGCATATTTGAAATCCTTGTTTACCTAAAGGAATGAAACAGAATCACATCATGGTGTGTTTGTCTGTACTCCTCTCTCCCAAATCTACAGCTTGAACTAACTGACATCAGACCATGACTTTGAAAATCTGCATCTGTCAAGTTTCTCCTGTTCCTATTAATTTTGATTTCTGGTGAATCTCTGATTTTTAATTATATTATTTAAATAAATTAGTATATCTGAAGAATTTTTTAAATTTCTTTTACTATATCAAATAATGAATATGCTTCTAATGGAAAACTTAGACTATGAAAGACCTTACTGTCCAGATTAAGGAAAGGGGGAAGAGAATTTCTTCTCTGTTTTTAGACAATGAGGTAGGCAGAGGCTGAATCTAATGTACAAGAGAGCTTCACCTGGATGCAAACTGGTTTATTCATCAAACTGAAGTTTTGGAAGAGAGCAATAAATAAATCAATTCACCCCTCATCTTTAGAGGATACCTGCAGTGCAATGGGAAATGATTTCAATAATTGTATCCAGACATTTTTGCTTCAACTAGCACACTGAGTATTAGTCCCTGTGGAACATCTTCAGTTACTGTCATGTGAAAATTTCCATCGTTTTTCATAGGAAGAATAGGGTAAAATAATTATATATATATATATATATATAGCTGATGCTTTTAAACTGACAATTGACAGGCAGGTGAAAGTGAAAAGAGAAGGATTTGGGCTCAGCTTATGGAATCATTTAAGGGGGTGCATTAGAATCAGGGGGATGCATAGACTTTATAAATGTTGCTCCATCACCTAGTTTTTAAAATCACATTTGTCATTTGGAAATAGGAATAATCACAGAGTGCAATGCATTTATCAATGGTGTTTACTATAGTATTTAGACTAAAAGTGATGGTTACTAAACATAAAACTTTCTTACACTAGCTATCATTTCTTTTCCCCACCACCCCACATCCCTCAATTCCCTGAGAAGAAAAGCACCATAAAGACAGGGGAAGGGAAGAGTGTAATTATATCAGGAGAGCAAAATTACATTGCTTAATCTGGCAATTTACAAATTCAATAAGGTAAAACCAAATCTTTTCTCTTGTCAAATAGGTGAAAGAAAAACCATTTTATGGTGACATTTCCAGTTTCAATTGACATATAAGTATGATTTGAACCTAAGTTCTCCCGTGTACCTTGTCAGCTATTTTCAAAAACCTAAGCTGCTTTCGCAGTTGCTAAGTACATGGAATAAGACTGATGTCTGTTTTTCTGTCAGCTTTCCATACCTCATAAAGAATATGTTAAATAAACAAATTATTGTTAAAAATATGTCTTCATTGTCATCAAAATCATTATGAGAAAGACATGTTGGATGAGAGACAACATGTATATGATGCATATATAGTACTGAAATAGTAATAATTGACTATGCTTGGTACATATGGATGCATAATGGGGGATTGGAGTTGCTTACATTTGCACTAAATAAGTCGCTTTCTTACTTCAACAAGTAAATTGATTTCTCAGGTCTCAAAACCCTACTTTCAAAATGTAGGAGAGCATAGTGTAATGGCCAGGGCATAGAATTTGGAACCAGACTGATTTTGTTTAAATCAGACCCATTCGCTACTAGTTGTGCAGCCATGGTGAAATTACATAATCTCGGTCTGCTTTGCACTCCACATAGGTAAAATAAAAATAATAGTAATTTTGTTACAGAAATTAACTTTGTCTACTTTAGAATCAGGTAAATCAAAATATGTTGTTTGATACTTCCTGATCTGTCTACTCTTAGTCAGACTTTAGGAAAAAATCAGAAATATTTCTATTACTCTTTCCCTTACAAATCTTGGGAATCTACATATAAAAATGATTTATCACAGCCAAATCTGTCATGGATGTAGCTTGTTCTTCAAGCAACCTTAGATGTACGAGACAAATGCTTCATTCAAATATCTCTAGAATTAAAACTAGCTCTAAAATATTGTCAGTTATATAGCTATTCCACACTCAAGTTGAAAATAAATTTTAACTGCAACAGTTTAGTTCAGTTTCTCAGTGGTGTCTGACTCTTTGTGACTCCATGGACTGCAGCATGCCAGACTTCCCTGTCCATCACCAGCTCCTGGAGCCTATTCAAACTCCTGTCCATCATGTTGGTGATGCCATCCAACCATCTCATCCTCTGTTGTCCCCTTCTCCTCTCACCTCTAACCTTTCTTAGCATCAGGGTCTTTCTCAATGAGTCACTTCTTTGTATCAGGTGGCCAAAGTATTGGAGTTTCAGCTTCAGCATCAGTCCTTCCAAAGAATAATGAATTCTAAAGAATTTAATGGCATATATTTTCATAATTACCAACATAAATTAAATTGTTCACTTTTGTTGCTTAGCATGAATCATTCTTGGTTAATCCATTACATATTTTTTTGCTAATGGCCTTATACAAAAACACGGAAAGAAGGGAAATCTATTTTCTCAAAATTATATTTTTTTATTAAACCTCTTTCTTCCTCTCTGTCTCTCTTTTGTCTCTCTGTCTCCCTCTGTCTTCAGTTTCTTCCCTTCAGTTTGAGAAGTTTTTATTTAACACCAAACTTGAAGTTATTTCTTGGAGATTTATAAGAAAAAATATAGTCAAATACATTTTCTTGGGAGTTACAGTAGATAAATATCATGATATGATTTCTACCAAGCCATTTGAAAAGTTCTTCCCATTTGATGGGAAACTCCAATGCAGAGAGAAAAATGTAACAATTGCTTTCTCGTGGCAGTATCATTTAGTGACCATAATTGAAACAACTGACCTCACAAGAAAGAGCCCATTATCCGTTTCTATTGCTGAAGTTCCCTTATTATTTTGTGTTGAGAGGCAGGTGAACTTCTAGTGGAAGAACTCTAGAATTTGCTTTGACCATGCTAGGACCTGCTTTGACCAAGGAAAAGTGCCATTGGATTGAATTATAAGAAGTAAACCTCACTTTAAATACCAGGGCTCATATTATTATGTCTTCCTGTTCTCATCTTATATTTAATGGGTTCAGAATGGCAATAGTGCTCCTTTGAATTGTTCATCAGCAGGCACTCTGCTGGGACCTGGACTGATACCAATTGTAGACAATAAAAGTGACAAAGGAAAGCAAGTTCTATCCCTATTGTCATTTGGGCTCTAAAGTAATTTTGATTAACTTTGTAATTATCATTTTAGTGAAAAATTACTGAAACTTTAAAATCCTGATTGATAGGCCACCACTTATGAAACATTACTTTGCATAAATTTTGAAGTGTTAAGATTAAACTTTCAATCATTATAATAATAGATGTATTACCATATTGTTACTTTAATTATGTAAAACATTGATTTTAGTTTAGAGACATATCTTCCAAATTAGTTAAAGGAATATTCTTTTAATCCATTTGTAGTAACAATGACACAAATAATGTTATATTTAAATTTAGCAGACTATTTCTCAGAACCACTTTAAGGTATTGGGAAAAAAAAAAAGACTTTACCTGGACTTCACCTGTATCTCAGGCAATCCTGAAATTAAAATGAAAATCAATATTCCTTGAAGAGTACATTTTATTTCTAAATTTTTTGCTCATTTTTTCTCAAATAATGATTACTATTTTAAATACCCTATTTGCTAGTATATATTGTGAACATGGGGTGGGAGGAAGCATCTTAAGTATAAGGATAAATATAAATGGGTGATTTTGGTCTTACCTATCACTATAGATGATTCAAGCTTTTGCCACAAGTTTTGTTTCATTTATATTTTTCCCTTTAATCTTTCAGTTTAGAAAAACAGTTGTAATGACAAAGAGTATGCAATTTTTTAAGAATTAGTGACAGAAATGTCTATATCAGTTCAGTTCAGTAGCTCATTCATCAATGACTCCTTGCAGCCCCATAGACCGCAGCACGCCAGGCCTCCCTGTCCATCACCAACTCCTGGAGTCTACCCAAACCCATGTCCAGGAGTCTACCCAAACCCATGTCCATCGAGTCGGTGATAACATCAAACCATCTCATCCTCTGTCATCTGCTTCTCCTCCTGCCCTCAATCTTTCCAGCATCAGGGTCTTTTGAAATGAGTCAGCTTTTGGCATCAGGTGGCCAAAGTACTGGAGTTTCAGCTTCAACATCAGTCCTTCCAATGAACACCCAGGACTGATCTCCTTTAGGATGGACTGGTTGCATCTCCTTGCAGTCCAAGGGACTCTCAAGAGTCTTCTCCAACACCACAGTTCAAAAGCATCAATTCTTTGCTGCTCAGCTTTCCTTATATTACAACTCTCACATCCATACATGACCACTGGAACAACCATAGCCTTGACCAGACGGACCTTTGTTGACAAAGTAATGTCTCTGCTTTTTAATATGCTGTCTAGGTTGGTCATAACTTTCCTTCCAAGGAGTAAGTGTCTTTTAATTTCATGACTGCAATCACCATCTGCAGTAATTTTGAAGCTCAGAAAAATAAAGTCAGCCACTGTTTCCACTGTTTCCCCATCTATTTGCTGTGAAGTGATGGGACTGGATGCCATGATGTTAGTTTTCTAATTGTTGAGCTTTAAACCAACTTTTTCACTCTCCTCTTTAACTTTCATCAAGAGGATCTTTAGTTCTTCTTCACTTATGACTAATTAAATTATATATATATATATTTAGTTATTAATATATACATTATATATATTTATATAATGTCTTAAAACAACCATTATACAGTCAAAAAAAGCAGAACACTATTTTTTCAATGTCTCCAAAGCTCAGAACAGTTCCTACCATATTAGACATTCAATATATATTGATTATAGAATTATAATCATCTTCAGAATAAATGAAAATAAATGTATCTTATTATGACAAAATTAGTAAAACTACTTCTTTTCCAATATCTAATATAAAAGCAGTAAAGGAATGGCTAGGAGCTCAGATTTCACTTAATTTCATAAATTGGTTCCTTTATCTATTTATTACAGAGGTTTAATTATCTCAACTTTGATTCCATCATAGTAACAACTTCAGAGAATACTTGTGAATAATATTGGGACATTCTACATAAAATATTTGTAATGTGTACCATGTATCAAGCATCCAATAGGCACTAAATACTATTGTAATATAATTCTTGCATTATTCAGTTTTCCCATCTGTAAAGATAATCTTTCTTTGCTTTGAAATTATTTTTTCTTCTATAAACACTGCAGTTTTATTTTTTATTTTCTTAAACATTAATATATTTCTTTTATCTTTATTTCTGTTTAGTTTACATTGTATTTGCCATTTTTCATGAATGTGGGTCTTTATCATGTGTTCTAGTTGATTAATGTTAATACAAAGAAAATAGATTGATTTTCATATATTTATGTTGTAGCCATCTTCCTCTCTCAACTTATTACTTCCTTTCTAAAATTACTTTCTGGTCTTTTTTTAGTTGTTCTAAGTTTCCACTATTTTTTATCTATCCTTTTTATTTTAATTTCATGTATCTTATTTTACTATTAAGACTTTTGAAGGAAAAGTATGTGAATATATACAATGAAGCAATTTTATTCTCCTTAATGTAATGGTAATGATTTTACTGTTTCATAGTAAATTAGATATTTCTTTTTGATTTGAGATGTATTTATTTACATGCTACAGGATCGTTTCTATCTCTAAAAAGATAAATTCATGAAAAAGCTAGTAATACATACATTTAATATCTAAAATTTTAATGCTTTCATGGTAGAAAAAAAATTTTTGCTATCTCTTATTGTGTCTTTATATACTTTACGATAGAATAGAAAAACATGGTCAATACTATGGACCAACTTTATCATCAGTATTAATTAGTGCATATCTGATTTAGATGTAGAAATTTTATTGACTGTTTAATCAATACTTCAAAATCATTAACTTGACCGACATGTTGCTATACTACCATCTGCATCATTGATCATGAACTGTAGCATCATTTTGAAATAAAGCCTATAGCTGTGACATTTTTTTGTACCTTTTAAGTAATAAAACATATCTACCCAGTTTGGGCTGCTATAACAAAATACTATAGACTGGGTAGCTTAAACAACAAACATTTATTTCTCACAGTTCTTGAGACAAGAAGTTAAAGATCAATGTGTCACTTGTAAGGGCTCCAATATTTCCATTATGGAGGCTTCACCCACATGACATCATCCAAAACCTTCCCAAAGACCCCACATCCAAATCCCATTGGAAGGACCAAGGTTTTGACACAGGAATTTGGAAGGGACATAAACATTCAGTGTATAGTAGACCTGTAGAAAGTTTTCTTGATGAAATCAGAAAACTCCCAATTGCCTATCTAAATATATAGCCACAATCCTTAGATTACCTTTGAACTATGCTGAAAAAGAAAAAAAAAATCCATGAAATGGACTTTATTACAGACCAGTGGGTCTCAAAGGAGGGCATTTTGCTCCAAATGACACTTACTAATATCTGTAGTCAGTTTTGATTGTTACCACTGGTTCTGGGAGTATGCTACTAACATGCAGTGAATTGCTGAGACCATGAACACTGTAAGCATTTACGGTGCATAGGACAGCAGCCCTGCAACAATGAATTACCCAATCCAAAATGTTGATAGTGACACTTTGGAAAATCTCAGTATAAAGAAAAATGAATTATAATTTCCAATGTCATTTTAATTTGTCTATCTTATTTGGAGTTTATATACAAATTTGAGACTGATTCTGACCAAATGTCAGACCTTTTTCTTTCCTTTCATTTTATGTTTATTCAAGTATTAGGAAGACCCAAACAAGGATGATTTCTATGATTTTTTTTCAGCGTTGAGACTAGCTAAACATTTTTCAGCAAATGTTTCCCTCTGTACTTAAAGGGCATGACCAAGTTCCACCAAAACTGGCTGCTCACTCATGGCTCTGTGTAACCTACTTTTGAAGGACATGTCACAGCCATGAGATAGGGACAGTTATTGATTTTACTTTATTTTATTCTGTTACTATTTGCCAGGAACTTTTCATAGAGTTTCACATAATACAATGAGCTCTCTGTATTCACAGGGTTTTCTATCCACAGAGTTAACCAATCACATATTTAAAATGTCTTAAAAAACAACTTCAGAAAGTTCCTAAAAGCAAAATTTGAATTTTCTGCACACAGGCAACTATTTACATAGTCTTTGCATTGTATTAGATTATGTAAGTAATCCAGAGATGATTTAAAGTATGTGGTAAGATGTTCTTAGGTTATATACAATACTATGCCATTTTAAAGAGACTTGAGCATGTGTGGATTTTGTTATCCATGGGGAGGGGTTGGTTCTGGAACCAATATCCTATATCCCAAGGGACAACTAACTATACTTTTATATCTGTATTTGTTCAAATAAAATTTCATTGTTAAAAAACACTGCACAGAAAACATTGAATCTTATTTACAAATGAAGCCAAAGAAGCAGATGAGGGTTGTGGAGAATCCTTCAAAAAGTGCAATAATAGGTTCCCAGAGAGAGCTAACTATTTCAAATGTATTTTACAGAGCTTTAAATTCTCAAATATTGTAACCCTAGATTTTGCATTGTGTCTCATCAGAGATGCTATTTCAGTAGACTAATCACACATTCTGATAGGGAATATGTAGAAAAAAATGCAAGCTTATAAGTGAGCTATATTTTAAAATGATGGCACAAAGTCAGTTATGCAGATGCTTAATTTTGCTTATCAGATTTTTGGCTGTGTAAAGTAAATCCAAACATTATTTACAACTGGAAGGAACCCTTTAACAAAAGATTACTCTTTTTTAACAACTAAATTATATGTTCAATTCAGAAGTTGGGAGATATAACTATTAAGATTATTTCTACCCTTTTCAGAAAATAAGGCATTTAAAAGTAGAAAATTTTAGCAACTTACTAAATACAGCTGTCATATATCTTGCATATTACTAAGAAGAAAATTTTAAAATATTTTATTCTATCATCAACTTTTTTCAGAACACATGGTATGTGTGTCTATTATGTAGGAACAAGTACACATGAATAATTTTTATTTTCTTCATATGCACATTCTTACTTTGCTAAAGTTTTTGGTCAAAAACCTATCTTTAGAAAATTCAGTTTCTGTACTTGGGTGTGTAAGAACCTAATATCTAAATATTTAAAGCAGTCAATCTGTATCCTCTCAAGTAGACACAAAGGGCTACATTTTATGAAGATCAGGACAAAAATATTTTCTCACTTTTTAATGTTAATGTGGTGTGTGTTGGGGGGTGCTGTATGTGTATGTGTGTTCTGATAATTTTCTATTTTATTTGCTTTGCCTGAGACTACTTTCTTCCCAATGACAATTTTTTCAGAACATTATTTTTTACCTTTTTTTTTTTTTCCATTTACTTTAACTGTTTGGGTAAGTCGATTAAGATCTATCTTACATCATGTGCTACTAGAGAAGTTTTTTCTCTGTCTCCTCCTGATGGTACCCAGTTAAGATTACATAATCCCATGGAATAGTAGCATCCTTTAGATTTCTTAGTCTAATCTCTATTCTTATTTTGAGGTAGTTTACTGAACTGAATGCCTAATAATCACTTCAATATTGTCATGGCTATATTCTGTTTCTGTTGAAATGATTATTAATTACAGTGCTTGACTCCTGATAGAAGATGAAACTGTGAAAGGCAAGTGTTCCATTTAATATATTTTACTTTTGAAGCAATAATTAGATATTTAAGAGTAATGATAATTTTAGTATATAAGTTTGGTGATAAAAGTAGAAATTGAAGAAATGAATTCGAAACGAAGAATAGCATTTTAATGTCATGGGGTTACATAAAAGAGTGCAGATGGGGAGTGTGGATAGAGAAGAGAAGAGGTAGCAAGAGTGGAGCCTGAAATGTTCATATTTAGAAGTGAGAGAGGATGCTTTAAGAGCTCCATCTGTAGAACTGAGAGCGCTAGCAATGATTTGGTTAAAGTAGCATGACCCATTTCATAATTCAAAATCAGAAACCAAATAAAGGTCATAAGACTTAAACCCTAGAGATTTTATGAAACTCAGAAAGATTGAAAAACTGGTTCAATATTCCTTTAGATAAATCACAAGAATAGCGTAGTTAACCTTGCTATATTTACGTATGCAAGTTATAAATGGGAATGCTATTAATAATGTCTCACAACGACATTAAATAGGCTGTGATTATTTTGTCAGAAATCATGATATTAATGTGGGTAACAAAACTGTTGTCTCATGTCATCATGAAAACATAATTAAGAATGTTTACCTACTCAGTTGATCAGAGCAAAAGATACCCAGGGACCAAGTTTCAATCTTTATCCATAACTTTGTTGGTAGCAAACCTGAAACCATAGACACTATTTAACCTTTCTGTGCCTCATTTGACTTGTTGGTCCAGTGAATATAAAATGATGTTAACCTCAGAAAGCTGCTGCAAGAACTGGATAATTCTTTATCTTATAAAAAAAACTGGTAGAATAAAAGGACAAAAAAAACGGCAGATTAAAACATCTAGACAAGTGAAACTTAAATAGATAATTTTTGGTTTGGAGATATATATGTGTGTGTGTGTGTGTGTGTATATATATATATATATATATATATATACATTTAAACTTCCAAATTGAATCAATACCTTAACAAAAGACCTTGTACTTTAAAATTTATAATGGTAGTAAAATAATATGCATAAAGGGGGAAAAGAAAATCCAGGTTTACTTTTTTTTTTCAGGTTTGCATTTAATATTGGTTGTTACAGTAAATTCTGTCATTATAAAGAATGTGTATTTATGTGATCTGTAAATACTGGTTTTACTCTATAGAAGTTGATATTATTATTTCTAGCTTTCTCTGTTTGCTCTTTCTTTAGTTTGACTTAACAGATCTCAGGTATTTCAGCAAAGTTTTTCCAAATAACTTGTATGTTGAATAAGTCACTGGTTGTTCAATGTACTATATCTTTTCACTCTGACTTAGTCTTTACAAGGTAAATCTTGCTGTATTGCATATGACTTGCTAGGATTTATTCATCCAGTGAAACTGAAAACTTAATAATCTTAGCCATGGGGAAAAAAAGTGAATCTTGAGATTTTTGATTCTTTTAAATCCTCGCCTGTATTTTTTTCTTAGAGACAATAACACTGGATAGCTATGTGTCACATAATGTGGTAATACTCCCTGAGAACTTAAATCCTTTACTTTACCATTACATAATCAGTTCAGTGCAATAAAGTCCTTTTTTAATGTGCTTTGTTTCGCTTTCCAGTTTTGTAGTTGGGGAGTTTTCCATGGGTCAAAATAAAAGTGAAATCAATCTATAGAATAGTAAATTTAAGTTATTGATGTCAGTTGTACACAGTGTGAAATACAATTGTACCAGCTTGGGCACATTTAATTAGCTAATACAGAAAACAGTAAAAACTTTAAGAGTATTGTAAGATGAAAAAGAACAGCCCTGGATTTCTTCCTTTATATTTTGTATGTAGTTTTTATTTTTATATTTTCTATATGCATATTGCATAAAGTCAATGAATATATGCATATTGACATTTTATCATAAAAATATTATAAGATGATCTGTACTCTATTTACATTCTTAAAGACTATAATATTTTTTGGATTTGATGTACTATAGTTTTATTATTCCTTTGTTTCTGGTTATTTATACCATTTCCATTTTTGAAATATTTTGAATAATACAATTATAAACATCCATGTTTTATACCACATTTTGTTTATTCATTAATTTGATGGACATTTTAGTATTTTCACCTTTTTGTCTATTGTGAATAAAACTATAATGAACATTGATTTAAGAATATATATTTGAATCTCTACTATTAGGGACAATATTGTGTTTCCTCACAATTCACTTTGAAGTCCTTAATCCCAATACCTCAGAATATGACTGTGTCTGGAGATAAGGCATCTACTGGGGCAGTTAAGGTTTGTGAGATCATTATGGTGGGGCCCTAATCCATTGTGATTGGTGTTATTTTATTTATTTATTTATTTATTTATTTATTTTAATTAGTTGGAGGCTAATTACTTTACAATATTGTAGTGGTTTTAAGGAGAATGTTAGGACACAGATAGAGACACAGAGGGAAGACCATGTGAAAACAGAAAAACATGGCTTCTATAAACCAAAGAGAGGGGCCTCAACAGAAACCACATTGATCTTGACTTCTAGCCTCCCAACTGTGAGTAAATTTCTGTTGTTTAAGCCATACTGTCCATGGTATTTTGTTACGGTAGCCCAAGCAAACTTGGGATACTTACTTTCAAATTCTTTGGGTACATACCTAGGAGTTGAATTTCTGGATCATATATTTATTTTTATTTCATTATATATTCATTTATTCTGGGTCATAAGTTAATTCTGTGCTTAAATTTTGAGAGATAATTAGTTCTCTCTATAAACATTTGAGTACTTACCCCATGCCAAGATTTTGAGCTCTTATTTAGAAATTGAGGCAAATACAACATTTCTTCTTTTTTTTTTCTTTCTAGAGAGCTCACTATCTAAAAGATTAGAAAATTATAAAATAAAAACTCAGATGCAGTAATAAAGATGTTTGAAAGATACTGAAATTTAATTCACAATATATATTTGACAACATTGAATGATTTTACTTTATTCCTAAGTCAATACATAAAAATGGCAATACATCCTTACAGTAGTATCTTTGTGCAGTTCATTGTATGGGGGAAAAAAGTCACAAATCCCCACTCCTTTCAGCCATATTCCTGTAATCTGAAGGTTCACAGCCCCCATCAAGAAGTGGAGTCTATTTCCTTGCCTGTCCTATTGATCTTAAGTCACATGATTTGCTTTGGCCAATGCAACATTAGGCAAAATGATTTAAGCAGCCTGCAAAAATGCTTGGACACTGAGGTTTACTCTTAATAAGTTTGAATCTCTAAGGTCATCATATGAAAGAACCTAAGTTGATCTGTTGGAGGATAAGAGACTGTGTAGAGAATTGAAGCAGCCCAGGTGTATAAGATTATGTCTGATCACAGATATTAATAGAAATTTTTTTTTAAAAATTCTAGAAAAAGAGCAGCTCTTTGAAAAATAAGCAGTATACTTCTGCAAGTCTGTAGAAATGCCACTCAAAATTCTGGTCTTGGTATTGTTTTTTCTTTTGTGATTTTTCAGTCTTGCTATATATCAAGCATATATACTAATCAATTCAAGAAACAAATTGTAATTGTTTCTATTTCTCTTTAATTTCTACTTTTATCTTTATAGGTTGCTGTTCTTCTCACTTTAGTCTTCTACAACTATTTCTTGTCCTTGTAGTCTCTTGTGAGTGCTTAGATCACAGATTTTGCACCTCTCTCTCTTTTTAAAATATAACCTTGCAAAACTACAGATTTATTTTTAAGCACTGATGTTTGCATTCCATAGCTCTGATATACTTTAGTATCATTATTATTCTGTTGAAAATATTTTCTAATTTTGTGTGCTTCTTTTTTTAATTTGTGGATATTGAAAAAAATGTGAGTCTGCCCTGTTAAGAAATACCCACTTATACATATTTAGGGATAAAGGGACAAAATGTCTGCACCTTATTTGAAGGAAAGAGACAATAATAAAGGCAATATAGGGAATTTATAGTTTGTAGTAATCATTGATTCTGTCTTTTCCATACATTCGAACTTATGCCAAAATGAACATTTAAAAGAAAATAAAACTATTAGTCAATGACAAAAATATTTGTTGAGGGAAGACAAAGATGGTTCAACATTAAGGAACCTGTAAAAGCATTTCAATATACTAAATAATTAAGTGAGAATAACTGTATCATTATCTCCATAGTTTAAATATATTAAAATTAAATATTTATTTCAAATAAGTTTCAATAAGAAATATAACAACCATAGAATAGAAATAAAGGTCTTGTTTTGGCAGAGTATTTATGAGAAATATACCATATTTCTCATTTATTAACAGAATATTATCAGTAGAAGGGTACCATTGAATTCAGAAACTAGATTTTAGGATACCCATTACCATAACTATTCTTGAATGTAAAATCTGAGATAATTAGCAATTAAACTGAGGCAATAAAGCTAGAAAATAAATGAAAGTGTGAAAATAAGTGAAATGAAGATTCTCTTCATTTTCAGAAATTACAGGAATTATTTAATAGAACTATAAGAAAATATAGAACATGGCTACTTACAGATCCACATAAAATAGATAACTTTCTTATATGTTATCAAAATAAAGTTATATAAAAAATTTATTTCATACTAGGAAATATATGTGTATTTACATATTACCTATCTGCTCAGTCCTGTCTGACTCTTTGTGACCTCACAGACTGTAGCCCATAATGCTTCTCTGTCCATGGGATTTTCCAAGCAAGAATACTAGAGTGGGTTGCCATTTCCCATTCCAGAAGATCTTCCCAAACCAGGGATTGAACCTGTCTCTTGCACTGGAAGGAGGATTCTTTAGTGCAGCACTACCTGGGAAATCCACCTAGGGATAAACCTAACCAGAGATTTATGGGAATAAAATATTGATATTTACTAGCTTATATATGAGACAAAAATCCAAAGAATTACTCCAGGAATTTGGCAAAACTATTTAAATACCTCAATTCTTCCCAGTCTATGCTATTAATTTAAAGTAGTGTCAGTCAGTTCATTCTGAAACATTCTTTAGAACCAGATAACCTATTTTTAAAGTTTACCTATAAAATTAGACAGAGTAAGAATAGGAATTGCAAAGAAACTTTTGAAGAGAGTATAGTTCTGCCAAACTTTGGATCCTTCTCTCTTTTTACTAAGCATGTAATATTTACCTAAATATGTGATAGTAATGTTAATACTAACCAAAAAATTTAATTCTGGATTAGAAAAATGAAATTGTGGAAGAGACAAGTAAGACTAAATATTTGTATTATGGTTTCTTAAATTTGGTCTTTCAAATCAATGCATCATTATCTGATTATATTTTGATGTATCCATATTATCTGACTATATTTATGTCAGTTGCATATGAATATTATGTCCCAAAATTTAACCATTTGTGTTTGTATCCTCAGTAACATAATCACAATTTTCTTTATGGTTATTGTCTATTTTTATTAAACCATTTGATATAATGTATGTTTTTTGATAATGAAAAATCTTTCTTGACATTTTTTGTTGAATTTAATTTCTGCTACACTTTTGTCACTGGATTTTCCATACTCATATTTTTAAATGAGATTATTCTGGGATGTATGTGTGTGTGTGAGCCAATATATGCACATATCAGTCATATATGTGTGTAAACATACTCAGGCATGCACATTTTTAAAGTTAATGCTAGTTTTGTAAAACTTATAGTTTTCTCCTATTTTTCTTTGTTTTGGATCAATTTATATATTAAGGGAACTGTGTGTTCATTCTCTTTTTGAAATAAAAATTCTGGTCCAGAGCCATTATTAGAGCTAAGTCTTTGATACATTTCTCATTTTAACTGGCTCATTTGCATCATTACTCTTTCAGTATTGATTTCTTCTGGTGTCAGTTTTGATGATTTTATACTACATAATCCTAAAAGGGATTTCAAAATTTACATTTCATTTTTGTTTTTTATTGAATATTTTGTAAATTGTATTTCTATGTTTTGTCCTAACAAGTCTTTCATTTTCTCACTATATCATTATATATTTAATGTAGGTAAACATTTTTAATAAAACAACATTTGTATTCCATCTTTACCATCTGAGCCATAGGGCTTCCCTGGTAGCCCTACCATCTTTCAGATGGTAAAGAATCTACCTGCAATGTGGGAAAACTGGATTTGATCCCAGGGTCTGGAAGGTCCCCTGGAAAAGGGAATGGCTACTCACTAGATTATTCTTACCTGGAGAATTCCATGGACAAAGGAGCTTAGCGGGCTACAGTCCATGGGGTCACAGAGAGTTAGACATGACTGAGAGACTAACATACACACACATGTATAATATATAAGGAAGATATGTAAATCAGTTCAGTTCAGTCGCTCAGTCATGTCTGACTCCTTGTGACCCAAAGAACCGCAACATTCCAGGCTTCCCTGTCCATCATGAACTCCAAGAGTCCACCCAAACCCACGTCCACTGAGTAGGTGATGCCAACCAACCCTCTCATCCTCTGTTGTCCCCTTCTCCTCCTCCCCTCAATCTTCCCAGCTTCAGGGTCTTTTCAAATGAGTCAGCTTTTGGCATCAGGTGGCCAAAGTATTGGAGTTTCAGTTTGGCTTCAACATCAGTCCTTCCAATGAACACCCAGGACTGATCTCCTTTAGGATGGACTGGTTGCATTTCCTTGCAGTCCAAGGGACTCTCAAGAATCTTCTCCAACACCACAGTTCAAAAGGATCAATTCTTCAGTGCTCAACTTTCTTTATAGTCCAACTCTCACATTCATACATGACCACTGGAAAAACCATAGCCTTGACTAGATGGACCTTTGTTGGCAAAGTAATGTCTCTGCTTTTTAGAATGCTGTCTAGGCTGGTCATAATTTTCCTTCCAAGGAGTAAGTGTCTTTTAATTTCATGACTGCAATCACCATCTGCAGTAATTTTGGAGCCCAGAAAAATAAAGTCAGCCACTGTTTCCACTGTTTCCCCATGTATTTGCCATGAAGTGATGGGACCAGAGGCCATGATCTTAGTTTTCTGAATGTTGAGCTTTAAGCCAACTTTTCACTCTCCTCTTTCACTTTCATCAGGAGGCTCTTTAGTTCCCCTTTGCTTTCTGCCATAAGGGTGATGTCATCTGCATATCTGAGATTATTGACATACTTCTGTATAATTCCTACCATTAAATTCATTTAAGATCAAATAAAAAATGAAAAAGTACTATTAAATACCATCAAATAATTTCTCCACACCAAGATATCAAGTGAGTGATATGAAGTGTAAACCAACCCATCTGCTATGTTTCATGTTTTTGTAATATACTTGTTTCCTTCATCATAATGCTAGCAAAAATTATGTGTGCAGTCATTAGATGATTTTCCGGGCATGCTGTTCCTTCCAGATGTAATTTTGTGATCAATCATTTTTTTGTTTCCTCTGCAATTTACTCATTTAGTACGAATTTAGTGAATACCTTATGTGCACATTGCTCTGTACTAAAATTAGTGATTTAAAAATAGTGTGGAATATGTCTCTTATTTTCTGGGAAAATTTGCTGTGCATGGGCACATAGGGATAAACCCTAACAATTTAAATTTACATACATGAAATATACAGATGTCTGATACAGAAAATAAGTGCAAAAATAACAGAATAGACCTACAGAGACTGAGTCAGAAATATAATAAGAATGTGGACTTGAATTGAATAATAAGTAATAAGTAAATTTTGAGAGTCAAGGGGAATAGAAAGACAATTGGAAAAGTAAGTATTTGAAGTAAGTATTCTTTAAAAAATCACTTTTATGTTTTCATTCCAATAAAATGTTGGTAATGTTGGCCCAATAAAAACTAAGATGTTACCATATAATATATAATAATCACTTTTTTGTGTCCACATTTACTTTTGAGGAAAGAGAAGAGAAATATATATCTTCATCTGCTGTAAGATGTTCCCTCTGTATATATAAAGAAAATTGTTACTGTTTTGTTGTTTTGGAAAAGCAAGATTCAATTTAATTTAATAAATATAGATTTTTATAGGATGGGGAAGATTATGATTAGTAGTTATTGAGTCCTTGCAGAATGCCAAGTGCTATTCAGTGAACCCAACTTTGGGTTAACTGTAAAGACTGGCATTACTGTAAAGCTATTTTAGCAGCACAGAAATTCTAGTGGTTACTTGGGTCCTAATAAATGACAGCATGTAAAGGTAGGATTTGAACTTAATTGCATACAGCTAGAGCAGGCAGTGTGCTCCATTTTTATGAGTAGATCTGAGGCTTTTGGCCCTGATTCAGTGACTGGAAGGAAAACTACAATCCCTTTTTGCTATTAGGAGAGTGACTGCAAACATACCATGTGATTTCTAAGAAGGAGAGATTTGTGAACTCACTGCTTCTTGACTCCCTTAGAGCAGTGTGAATGCAGGCTGAGACTGACTCTTGTTCTTCAACTATTTAAACAAGAGTTAGAGCCCATTAGATCTCAGATGGGTTTTTCTACCTTGACACCTGGACATACAGTTGCTGTGGTCCTCTTTTAAACCAAGCGACTAATGGGCCAATTTGATAAGTAAAAGTCCATTTTAAAGGAGATAGTATGGACAACAGACTTCATCTGTAAAAGAAAGCAAAGGTCAACTTTTTAATGTCTGTGTTTATCAGGAAAATACTGTCCTCACAGCTCTCACATTTATAGAAATCAGACACAGAAATAAATCTACTCTTATGTACTTTGATCATATTTACATTGCTTTTTAAGTGACAAGACTGTTTTATGTGTTACTGTGAAATAGAATATAGGAATATGTATTAGCAGTGTTTCAATAATAAAGATAATATACAAAAGCAGTTAAAATTTTAGTTGTGGAAAATAGTATTGGAGCATAGATTTTCTTTCAAAGTTTTTAGAATATTTTTGATTACTTTAATAAATTTATATTTTCTTTATGTGTGTGTGCTCAGTCACTTTAGTCATGTTCAGTATTTTCTTTTGATATAAATAAATGTATGTTGTGATTATCAAAAAAATTATTTTGTAGTTTTTGTAAATATGTAAGCTACTTTCTGAGAATCTAAAATTTAGCCTTAACTGTATTAATCACAGTAGCTTTTCTCTTCACACAGTTAATTACTTTAGGTTATTTAAGTGATATCCATAATATACACTCAGATAATTTAGCTGGATTTATACAGACATGGACATGGAACAACAGACTGGTTCCAAACAGGGAAAGGAGTACACCAAGGCTTATTTATTGTCACCCTGCTTATTTAACTTCTATGCAGAGAACTTCATGTGAAATGCCAGGCTGGATGAAGGACAAGTTGGAATCAAGATTGCCGGAAGAAATATCAATAATCTCAGATATGCAGATGACATCACCCTTATGGCAGAAAGCAAAGAGGAACTAAAGAGCCTCTTGATGAAAGTGAAAGAGGAGAGTGAAAAGTTGGCTTAAAGCTCAACATTCAGAAAACTAAGATCATGGCCTCTGGTCCCATCACTTCATGGCAAATAGATGGGGAATCAGTGGAAACAGGGGCTGACTTTATTTTTGGGGGCTCCAAAATCACTGCAGATGGTGACTGCAGCCATAATATTAAAAGACACTTACTCATTGGAAAGAAAGGTATGACTAGCCTAGACAGCATTCTAAAAAGCAGAGACATTGCTTTGCCAACAAAGGTCCATTTGTCAAGGCTGTGGTTTTTCCAGTGGTCATGAATGGATGTGAGCTGAACACTGAAGAATTGATTCTTTTGAACTGTGGTGTTGAAGATTCTGGAGAGTCCCTTCCAGTGCATCCTAAAGGAGATCAGTCCTGGGTGTTCATTGGAAGGACTGATATTGAAGCTGAAATTCCAAACTTTGGCCACCTGACTGCCAAAAGCTGACTCATTTGAAAAGACCCTGTTACTGGGAAAGATTGAAGGCAGGAGAAGAAGGGAATGAAAGAGGATGAGATGATTGGATGACATCACCAACTCAATGGACATGAGTTTGGGTAAACTTTGGGAGTTGGTGATGGACAGGGAAGCCTGGCGTGCTGTGGTCCATGGGGTCGCAAGAAGTCAGACAAAACTGAGCGACTGAACTGAACTGAACTGAACTGATATATATATATATATATATATACATATATATATATATATATGCACAGATATATGCATACATGTATGTATATATACATATATACTCATGCAAACACACATATAGAAATTCAGAAAGTAAAAATGAGGAGGAAATGAATATCAATAATAATTGCTGAAATAGTAACGGGGAACATTGGTTACACTATTTTGAAATACCAAAAGACTGAGACAATAATGTTTCTTTTAGATCAAATGATCTTAATAATCATTTCAATCTTCTACTTTATTTTCTTAAACTAGTTATTAAGACCTTTCTGCTATGTGGCAGTTGGGATGTGCCAAGTGGATAAAATAACAGCCTAGGAAACTGCTTGTTGAACCCACTTATTACAGTTCTCATTTTTAATATAATTCAAGCAACCTTATATGAGCATACTAATAGTTCTGTTTTTTTATTTCAAATCCCCCAAAACTTCAGTTCTATTGAGGTGTTATTATCAATATCACATCTCATAAGCTGCTAGTATTTTAACACTGACATAAAAATATAGACACAGATAGAGGTAGATAAAGATATAGCCTCTTCAAAGATATTTCAGTCCGTGATGTATTAAGTACAAAGAGAGGATGATTATTTGTTTTATGTGTGTAAGTAACATACAGGAAAAACTCTAGTTCCTTGAAGCAAATATAGGGAATGAGCACATTATACTATGCTCATAGTCATAAATTACAGCTATCCTGAAAAATGAATTTGTTACATAAAATAATTAAAATGTTGCTCAGTAAATCAGTAGTATTAAACATTCAAAACTTCAGTATTCTAATCACCTCTGAACACATTTTCTATTGTTTTTCCTGGGAATTGACTTCTTAAATTGGGGAACTGTCATTTTGATGGGGGTTAATGTCAAAGATTATCTTCCCGCAGGGTCATGTTACTAGAGAGTTTGAAGACAGTTGTGGTGGGATTTGCTTTATATTAAACTTAGTCTGAAGGAGAAAGGGAGGTCCCAGGTACACCATCACAGCAGGGCATTTGAAAGTAGTGCTTGGCCGGTGGCCACTCTGAACTGTGATATATAGATCATGCTGAAGTATGTTTCTTTCCCTTTGCCATCACAGGTATTAATTGGGAATGTTTGATAAGCACTTTTTACAGAGTAGAATCTCCTATTATTTATTGGCTTTTTAATTTTATATACATGAAAAGTTATTATTTTATATGAGCACTTTTTAAATGTTTATTTTATGCTGTCCCCCAAAATAGAATAACATCATCTCCATTTGAGTTCCTTCTAATTAATTACTCAAGACATCAAAAATTATCCATAAATACTGAATTATTTTCGCACTATATGATAGTTTTAGAATTTCCTTACACTTTTTTACCAGTCTAGAATTATAACTATGGAGAATATGTATATACAAAATATTAAATGGAAAAGGTTAAAAAATCTGTGTGGCTTAAGTAGCCCAGACTCTCAGTACCTAGATATAGATGAATAAATCATCAATGACTAATATATGTTTTGTAAAGTTTGAATTTTATTAATTTGCATAATGAAGGAACTTCAGCCCGTTGGAATCCATGGGAAATCAATCACCTCATGTACAGTGTTCACTTCCCAGCTTTGGAACCATACTGCCTGGAAATGACAAAGTAATTCCCAGAATTTCAGTGTTAATTACAGTGTAGTACATCACTGGGGCCCTTGTTTGAGAAAAAAAAAAATCTTTTAGAGATCTCTATTACATTTCTGGCTATTTCAAATACAGTTGAATTGTATAAGGAACAGATAATGTTTCCTAATTTTGATTTTAAGCATTTTCCTAAGTGTTATCAAATATATTTATTTTATAATTTTTGCAAACATGTTTTAGAAAGAAATTACTAATCTTTATAAATCTCATAAAAGTAGTTTGAATCCTGCATATTGTAGTGAATATTGTGAAAGTTTCTACATTTACTCCATGAGACCTCCCGGGCAGCTATTATCCCATTGTATGGCAATAGGAGGGCTGAGACCATTCACAGCTGTATCACTCAACTGGGAACTGCCTTTAGCCATAGGAACTGCATAGCTCAGAGGGTGTCCTTGCTGGAACACAGCCTGAGGTCAGCTGCTGGTCAATGAGGGGGAGGGGATACAAATGTCTAATTTCTGTGCCTCAATTTGGAACAATGTTGAAGCCCCATCCCAACTCCAGAGCTCCTCATAGAGTCAGCTGAATCCCCCATTGTCATCATATTATTGGTTAGCTTCTCCCTCTCAATCTAATTTCTCATTTCTTTATTGATGATGTATATTGTAAGAGTACTCCACAACAAAGCTTCTACTTTCTATCAGCCATTTCATGATCTGTTCCAGGAAACTCATGTTAACACCATTATGCTTGGAGAAGTCCTAGGAAGCCCACTCTAAAATGAGAATTTAGATTTGGATCTCTTGCCAATGTACTGAATATTGATAAAATTTTATGATAATTTGTCTACCAAGTCCTTTCTGCCTCATAGAACATCATTTTAAAATTAAGGTTTATAAATACTTCATATCAGTTATTCTGTCTTCTGAACAGCAGATCCAAATAAATCTACCATTCTACTTGTTATTTATATTCAACTATTTATTGTCTGATTCACTAATTTATATTACCATTCATTCTAAAAAAAGAAATACCACCATAAAAATAAATCTTGAAATATGTTACCTTGGTGTCCCATTTTTAATCATTACTCACGTGTAGAAACTATTTTTATTAACAAAAACAATAGGAGTAACACAAGTTACCATTATTTACTGTCTGATACTGGGACATTTAAATAGATTCTTTCATTTAATTTCACCTTAATTTTGCAAAGAATATTATTATCAACAAGTAAATTTCATTTATCTAATCCTCACTGTAAATTACTGATGAAATTTTTAGCAAATGTAAAAAAGTAAAACTGATGTTAAGGAACTGACAACTGCTTAAAGATAATAAATGACACAAGACAACATCAAGCCCCAGATCAAAAGGATTCCAAATCTCAAGGGCTTTTCATATACTAGATAGTCTCTTAAAGTGTACAGAAACTAATAGTCTGGGGCATATATATAGATTCAATTACAGCTGAGAAAACAATCATGTACAGACAATTTAAAAGTAGAAGAAGGAGGAGAAAAGGAGATGGAGGGGGAGCAGAGAAAGAAAGAGAAAGGCGATATAGAAACTCAGCTATAGAAACTTACTCTAATCTATATGGAGAGCTCATAGTAACAGAGACTGAGTCCTAAAAGGAAGTACTCTTAGAGACAGAAAATGAAAGATGTCAGTCAGAAGACTAGGAACCAAAAACTGGGACAGCATAACTTCTACCCTACCATTGGTCAAAGCAGTCAGGCTTTTAATATTTAAGACAGAATATAGACCAAATTTACTGACATGATGAGGGTTAAAAATTATGTCTATCAATAATTTACTACAGACTTGAGGTAACAAGATGAATATTTAGTGGAAAAAATATATATATATATAGATATCCATGTCTTATGCCAACTTGGGAAGACAAATATTTTCTGTTTCTCTGTATCTTAGTACCATTTTCTCCTCTCTCTCTTCCTCTCCTCTCCCCTGACTTCCTCCTCCTTCCCTCCCTTCTTCCCCACCATTTTTCTGTCTTATCACTTAACTTGGTGGTAAAGTTCATAGAGACAATGCTATAGGTCTGGGGAAAAGAGGTTAAGTAGACAGTTTTCACAGTGCCTAAAACCTGGAATGCTAAAGGCAAATCTTCCTTTCAATTCAGAAATTTCTCAAGTTTACTGTTCCATATAAAGAAAGTGTTGGAATCAAAAAAATAATCTTTAGGAATATTAAGGTGCTAGATTAAATTTGTTTCACTGGCATAAGATTTTAAACTTTATATATAATATCTTCATGCAGCATGTATTTCATGTAATGCCAGTGAATGCTCAAACTACCTCACAATTGCACTCATTTCACATGCTAACAAGGTAATGCTCAAGATTCTTCAAGCTAGGCTTCAGCAATACGTGAACTGAGAACTTCCAGCTGCACAAGCTGGGTTTAGGAAAGGCAGAGGAATCAGAAATCAATGTGTATATATTTTCTAAATAAATTCACCCTCTAGCATTATTCTAATGAAATCAGAGATTTTCAAGATAAAAATGGGCTTCAAATCTAGTGCTTCATTTTATAGGTGCTGAACTTGAAGTCCAGGGAAATTAAATGACTTGTCTAATCACATAATTTTTGGTAAAGGCAGGACTAAAAATTAGGTATTTTATTAATATTCAGAACTTATTAGAATATAGCTTAATACTGCAATATACCAGCATCAGAACAACCCACATGCCAACATCCTTTTAGCTTTCAATTTTAGTTTGAGCAATCAATTTCTTTTTATATAGAGATATGTTTTAGGACTCACACACTTTACTATAATATTTAGTATACCTTTTTATAGTTTTTTATTCCAAAGTGGGAGCATAAATATATTTGATAAAGTTTGCATTTTTTTTCCAGAACTGAATTAAACCTGAAAGGTGAATATGTGTGTGTTTAAATTCTCTCCATCTTAATAGGCTCACATTTTTATGAAATCTGAAAATCAGCCTTATGGAATTAATCTATTTTCTAATAACTTCAGTTGAAACCAGAGATGAGCAAATTAGATCTCCTCTTAGCAAAAGCAATAAGATGTCATGTACAGACTTAAAAATCACAGACAGTTGGATTAAAACTCCAGTGACTCTGACTACTTTACATCTCTGCTTCTCAGGTTTCTCACCTAGCTTGATTGGAGATTAGAAGTAATATATCCAACTCACCTAGAACAGCAAAGACCTTAAATGTTTATTAGGGTTTTATCTTTGGTTCTCAGAAACATGTTTACTAAGGAGACTGTGTAAACATTATAAGATAGTAAAGGCATAAATATATACCATCATTAAACCCCATTAATAATCAGAAATACATGTAATTAATTTAGCTATGTCCATTAGGAAGAGAGTCCCACATTGCAGAAATGGTATCTTTCACTTAAATAATGTCCTCAGAGGAACAAATAATGTGTGCCTTGTGTTCTAATTCACTTCAGTCTTGTCGAACTCTTAGCCACTCCATGGACTGTAGCCCACCAGATCCCTTGTCCATGGAATTCTCCATGCAAGAATACTGGAGTAAGTTGCCATGCTGTCCTCCGGAGGCATTTCCCAACCCAGGGATGGAACCTGAGTCTCATGTCTCCTGCATTGGCAGGCAGGTTCCTTTATCACTAGTGCCACCTAGGAAGCTGTAGTGACCGAAAATCTTTGGAATTTGTATCACTCAGTGAGGAGGTCTTTATCAGATATACAATTTCCAACTGATTATCATTGTATGAGCTAATACATCAGTAGCATGAATCTGGTTAAGTCTTCAGTGCTTTTCAGCCCTATAATATTGAGGTTAAATCAGCAATGACAGCTTCCAATGGAAAGTTTCATTGAAAATTTTTTGTGATTCTGGAGTCGTGTTTTGTTTTTGTTTTTGTTTTTTTTACTCATTTTTAACAAGAAAAGAATAATTTCAGATATGCTCCTGATTTTAAGGAAAACTTTTGAGTTGATTAAAACTAGATTTGTGAAGTTACAGTCGGCTGACAAAATTATTTCTTAAACTGTGAAGACTTAAATATTTATATGAAAAATTTTAAGTAAAACTAGCACTCTAGCAAATGAAATCACCTACTATAAGCATTGGCAACATTGAGGAGATCAACAATGAACCTTGGAGATATGGAATCATTATTTTAATAGAGTAGGAAAGATATTTGACTCTTTAGTAAATTGTTAAGATATAAGCTCAACTCTGTTAATAATAAGACATAGAATAAGTATAAAAGTAATAAACTTTCTAAATATTATTTTAAAAATTCACATTTTTCTTCACCTTCCTTTTAAATAACAGTAATAATCCAAAGTTTTCAATTCTCAAAGCACTTGTGTTAAAAGTTACTAATACTTAGGAGGTTTTGTTTTTTTTTTTTTTTTTAGTTTGCTTAAACCAAAGAATTTTAGAGTAGAATTAAAGATATTTGAGACACAATACTTTATTTTTGAATTTAAAAGGGCACAAGTTGGCAAAGATATTTTCCCAGCTGCAAATTCTAACAACATTCTATGCTCAAAAATCCCTTGTAGAGTGTGTATATAACTTTCAAGACTGATTTTTCTCATCTAACACTCTTTCGAAATATTCTCTATAATTGTTTTTACTAGACTCTGACTCCTTAAAGACAGGAATTGCATGACTTTATTTCAATTTCCCATGCCAATTACCTCTTAGATATGTTTTCATTTACTCAATAATTAAATTCCACTTTTAACTACTAGCTTCCTCCAAACTAAGGTTATCAAGACTCTGGAGCTAAACTCTCTTCATTTATAATCCATATCTATTGCATATTCGGTAAGTATCTTAGTTTGCTTATCTGCAAAATGGGAAGAATAATAGGCCCTATTTCCTAGGTTCTGTGAAGATTTAAAGTGTTAATACATATTAAAACAATGAGAACATATTAAACATATTAAGCATACTAAAACATATTCATAGACCATATTAAAACAATCTGAGAACAATGTGAGACATTCACTATTAAGTGACGGTTGTGCAATGGAGCACAGAGGTTAAGAGAATGGACTTGGGAACGTAGAGCCTGATTCTAACTCTGTCACCAACAACAGATGTTACCTGTAATTTTGTGCTCATTAATATCTGTATGACTCAATAGCTGACATCTATTCAGTTCAATTCAATCACTCAGTCATGTCCAACTCTTTGCAACCCCATGGACTGCAACATCCCAGGCTTCCCTGTCCATCACCATCTCCCAGAGCTTGCTCAAACTCAGGTCCATAGAGTCAGTGATGCCACCCAGCCATCTCATCCTCTGTCATCCCCTCAGCTTTCTCTTTGGTCCAACTCTCACATCCATACATGACTACTGGAAAAACCATAGCTTTGACTAGATGGACCTTTGTCGGCAAAGTAGTGTCTCTGCTTTTCAATATGCTCTCTAGTTTGATCATAGCTTTTCTTCCAAGGAGCAGGCGTCTTTTAATTTTATGGCTGCAGTCATCGTCTGCAGTGATTTTGGAGCCCAAGAAAATAGTCTCTCACTGTTTCCATTGTTTCACCATCTATTTGCCATGAAGTGATGGGACTGGATGCTGTGATCTTAGTTTTTGGAATGTGGAGTTTTAAGCCAGCTTTTTCACTCTCCTCTTTTCCTTTCATCAAGAGGCTCTTTAGTTCTTCTTTGCTTTCTGCCATACGGGTGGTGTCATCTGCATATCTGAAATTATTGATATTTATCCTGGTAATCTTGATTCCAGCTTGTGCTTCATCTAACCTGGCATTTGACATGATGTACTCTGTGTATAAGTCTAATAAGCAGGGTGACAATAAACAGCCTTGACATATTCTGGAATAGTGATAATAATATTCTTACTTCTAAGGAAAATATATGGTGCCTACTATTTTAATGATTAACTATATATCTCAAGGGGTATTCCATGAAACTGTTCTTATTGCCAGTGAGGGCTTTCCTTTCAAACTTCTGTATGGTTTGCTACCACAGTATACTGAGCTGGAGTTTATGTGAGCCTTGAAGGCTTACTCTACGCTAACTAAATTAGAAAAACTTATTTCTTTTTTTCATCCCATTCCTGAAAGGCTTTAAAAGCAGGGTTACTCCCGTAACAGAACAGGAACCACTAAAAAATCACTTCAAAAGTAGTGAGTCTGAGAAATCGTATACCGTAAAGGAAGGTTAAACTGAGTTATGAATTTAAAAGAAAGAGGGAGAAAAGGAGAAGGGGGCGGCAAATGAGGAATGGAGAGAGAGAAGTGGAATAAAAATATTTAAAATCTTTAATATTTACCATCATTTCCTTTCCTCGAGTACACAATTCACCTGTAATGTCTCATAACTACTTTATTATAAGACTTATGAAAAATATTTTGGTTACTAGGCACTTCCTTTATGAAAACAGTAGAAAAAGACCTCTAATATTATACAAATATGCTTTCCCTATGAAGGCATGGATGACATGCAAGTCTCCAAACCAGGAATCTATTTACTTCAACACATAGCAAGACAAAACCTTGGGATGGGCAGATAGGCCTGTAAAAAATACATGTCCTGGTAAGAAGTATCACAGAATTCACCTTTGGATTCTGTGTGAAGGATGTCTCTGCTCTTATCGTGCAGTTTGATATCTGGATACTCAGGCCAGAAGCTTTCCTTTTCTTTCTGCTTTGTCTTCAGTACCATGTACATTTTACTTTTTTTCCTTCAAGTATCAACTCTTGATTATATCCCATTAATGTACTCAGTGGCTTGGCTTTCTAACAATTTCCTTTTGTCTTTTTTGACCATGATTTCAATAGAACTATATTCTAATGCTTCCCAGGTGATGCTAGTGGTAAAGAAGGAGAGATGAGAAATAAGAGTTCGATCCCTAGGTTCGGAAGACCCCTGGAGGAGGGCATGGAAATCCACTCCAGTATTCTTGCCTGGAGAATCCCATGAACAGAGGAGCCTGGTGGGCTTCAGTCCGTAGGGTTGCAAAGAGTCAGACACAACTGAAGCGACTGAATATGCAAGTGTATTCTAATGCTGACCTTGACAACTTAGAGTGGTACTTCTCCTCTAAGTTTACAATTTTTTTTAATGATTAAAAAAAAATCATTTTTGTTTTAAATGAACGCAGTGGGTGATATTTCAGCAGGTTTTAAATGATACCTTTATTCTAGGAGAACAAAAACATAAGCAAGCTGTCTAAGAATTAGAGGATAAATTCCTTTCTAAAAGCATTCATGAGCACATGGGGGAAGCCATACACTTGTCAATTTGTTGTCCTTCTACAACATGAAGAGTTATACAGAGCAAGTGATCTGTGATGCCTATTTAAAAGAGCAATGTCTTAGACTCAAAATTCTTATTTTATTTATAACCAAACTTACATCTAGAATTTCTGACACAACTACAACCTTGAATTTCACCTGAACTTGAAATTCCATGTCAGCACTGAACAGCATGATTTCTCAGTCCTACTACATCTCAGTCTCCACACATTCCTGAAACTTATTCCCAGCCTCATGTTCTGTTTCATTAAAAGATAGTATGACTGATGATTCGTACCAAAGACGTAAAGTGTACTAAATTCCTTTGTAGGCTGCTTTTAGATGTCCAAGAAAAAATTTGTTGTATCATCTCAAATCTTCATATAGCCATTTTTAATTACTTTTCCAATGCTGCAGTAAGACTATATCCTTGTTTATTACTAGCAGGATAACTGATCCCTTTCTTGAATAGACCAAAAAAAAAAAAAAAAAAAGGCCTGCCTGATGTTCTCATTTTATTTTTCTTTAATTTGTTTTCGAAGTCATGGTTTAGTTTCTAAGTCATATCCGACTCTTGTGACCCCATGGACTGTAGCCTGCCAGGCTCCTCTGTCCATGATTCTCCAGGCAAGAACACTGGAGTGGGTTGCCATTTCCTTCTCCAGGGATCTTCCTGATCCAGGAATTGAACCCTGGTCACCTGTCTTTTAGGTAGATTCTTTACCCTCTGAGCTATGAGGGAAGATCCAAAATTTATATTCTTATTTCTATTCATTGTGACCATTGATTTCAGATTTTAAAAACCTAGTTTCAAAGAAATTTATACCATGCAAAATTAAATTGAAAGGTCAAATAGGTATTTTAATCATTTTAAAAATTCTGCTTAAATTATGCAGATAATATAATAAAATTAACTCTCAAGCAGAATGGTCTGTAGACAAACCCCTGAAGTCTTCAGAACTGATTGACATTATGCAGCTATTTCAAATAATGCAAGAAATTCCTTATTACATAATATCTTGCCTGCTTTTTGCAGGTGACAGAGGAACTAATGATATTTTCTAAAGTGAATCATTGCCCTGTAGCATTACTCTCTGCCAAACAACCACCAGCTGCTTTCTCAGACCCACTTTGTGTGCTTGTAACTTTCTTTTGTTCCTCATCTCCTGAAGCATTAGGGCTAAAGCTGGGTATTTCTCTTGTTCCTATGCCTTTACTTGACCTCTCTACCTCTGGAGCTGTCAGAATCCAAAGAGTAATATATGAAACACAACATTGAATATTAGCAACATTTTCATCCATCAACAGATAGTGAGCGAAATGTCTAACTGACAGCTGACAAAGCTTTTCTTGTCTTCAGTCCCAGGGCACAATTCTGACAGTTGCAGTTTCCCCAGATGTATATGGATGCTGACTGTGCTAGTTGACATGCTGTTCTTAGCAAAATGCAATGTGTTCAATCAAGCTGGTAGAGCCAGAGTCCATAAATTTATCATGCAAATGTTAGTGGTGAGAAAGCCTTCTCAAAGGATGCTGATGCAAAGCGAGCCAGGATTGGTTTCTCTTTCCAACCAGATACTTCATTCAGTGATATTATTGACCTCAACAGCCCTGGGGCCAAGTTTCTCACAACCATTCAAAACACCGGTAACGTTTATTTCAAAAGAGTAATTATAATGAAAAACTCTCCATTTGTAAAATGAGCACATACCAACAAAGATTTTCCAAACTCATTATATATGCAAGGACATTATTAGAATATGCACCAGGATAACACTTTGCCTTTCTTGAGACAGAAGGAAAGATGTGAAATATATTTAAGAATGTTAGAAATCCACTAAATTACAAGAGTAAAAAACTCTAAACATAAATTTTGCTAATAAAAATGGCTGTACTGCTTTCAAAAACAGCTGTCAGAATAATATTAATTATTTGCCAAAATTCACATTGATGAATATCAAATTTATATAACATAGAGTCGGACATTTTATATCTAAAATAACCCTAAACAATCTAAGAATAGTGATCACCAGAAGCCCTCATTTACCTGAAACACAACAAAATGTTAAAAATACACATAATGACCACTGAATGTATCAGTGATATCAGTATTTTAAAAATTTATTTAGAGACATTTTGATTTGTTTAGACCAGGGAGAATTGGGGAATAATTGATTTTAAGAGCTTTTGTTAGCAGTGGTATTTTGCATTTGTCATGTGTCAGAGGAAACAAAGATTTTTTCAGAACCACATCAGGGGCTACGACATCTCAAATGCTTTAATTCTTCACTAGAACCCTCTGATGTAGGTAATTTTATTCCCAGTTTTTCTCAGCTATTTTTCTGACATTTTCATTCTGCTCTTGGGGTTACCCAGTAGCTATTTTTTTAACTTAATCATGTGACATATTTCCACTTCTGTTATTTGCTCTAGAGAAATATAAATGTATACAAACAGGAAAACCTGCCCTTGGATCTTATAGCAAATCTACTCGCAATCACCAGAACCTAGAAAGAACTCAAATGTTTTTCAACAAGTGATAATCTCTGGTAAATCCATACAGTGGAATAATATTCATCAAAAAAGAATAAGTTATTTATAAATGTAGCAACTTGAATTCCCCTCTTAAGATATTATATTGAGTGAAAGAAGCCAGTTGTATAAGGTTACATATTCTGTGATGTTATGTGGTATTCTCAGGCTTCCCTGGTGGCTCAGAAGGTAAAGAATCTGCCTGCAGTGCAGGAGACCTGGGTTTGATCCCTGGGTCAGGAAGATGGCCTAGAGGAGGGAATGGCCACTCACTCCAGTATTCTTGCCTGGAGAATTTCATGGATAGAGGAGCCTGGCAAGCTACAGTTTATGGGTTCACTGAGTCGGACATGACTGAGTGACTAACACGCATATGGTATTCTCAAAATGATAAAATTATCCTTCTTTGTCTGTTTTTAGAGATAGCGAAGGAAATGGCAACCCACTCCAGTATTCTTCTCTGGAGGATCCCAGGGACAGAGGAGCCTGGTGGGCTGTCATCTATGGGGTCACACAGAGTCAGACCAGACTAAAGTGACTTAGCAGCAGCAGCAGCAGCAGAGATAGTGAAATATGATTTTAAATGTATAGCACAAAGGACGTTTTGGGGGGTGAAGGAACTGTTATATATTCTTATTCTAGTTAGTTACATGAATCTACACATTTACAATTCACAGAGATGCATGCCAAAAAAGTAAATTTTAAAATGTAATTATTAAAAAAAAAGACTTGAAGACAAAACAAATGTAAGATAACTTTTACAGAGCCTGGGGAATTTTATTCCCTAGAACAAATAGAATTTTATAGTAATCTTTAAATTTTATAGTAAATTTTATAGGCCTTTAAATTTGAAAGGCCATCTTATGGTTTACACAAATTTATCAAAATTAAGAACCTTGAACTTATTTAAAACCATTATTTGCTTTTATAATATCAAGTATCTTGGTGTTACACAGTCTTATTTATAATTATCCTATTCTTTTTATCCTACTCGGTAATCTAATTTTGTTAATTTAAAAACTAACTGCCTAGGCCAATCACTAAAATCATATTCCACTAATTGTAGGTCATTAAAAGGAACCTTAATACTTGGGCCATTTAGGAAGGTCACAAAGTTGACGAAGAGAAGTGCCTGGATTCCTTTTCTTCCCTCTATGTTAGAAATCTCTTTTTAACTGAGTTTATTTAGTGAGTGAAAGCTGCCAAGATCTTCCAGTTTGGAAATTGAAGATACTTAATTCTTGAGCACATGGCTCAAAAACATTAACATTTTAAACTTGGCATAAACCTCAGTCTGAGGGAAAAACAGCTGCTTTGCTAAGCATTGGGGGAAAAAATGATCATTAAAAAGTTTTAAATAAGTGGGAAATGCTGTTCTGCCTGATCATTAGAAAGTTTTGTGAAAAGTTAGCAGTTGAGGAAAAGCCCACCCCCACCTCATTAGATGTTGCAGTCAATGTGATATGTGAACACAGGGAAAAGAAATACATTCTGCTGAGCATTGTATTAAAACAGAAATTTTTAGAGTAAGCACCATAATTCTTTGGAATTATTTAGGGTTTTTCCCTCAAGTTGAATATGCGATTCATTCTTGAGGGGTATGTAAAAGGGGGATGTTTGATGTGGACTTCTGGCATATTTCCCTGGCGCCATTCTTTTTTGGTAAATTGAAGTATGATATGGACGTAAGATATTATGTTCTTGTCAAGTGGACAACATAGTGTCATTTAACTATTGCCATCTTAGGACATTTTCTTTGATGCATTTATCCAAAAATTGATATTGCATTATGTAGCAGGCAAGCAAAAAAGTAAAATAAGTAAAATATTCTTCCTAAGTAAAATAAGAGTATTCCCTGGTGGCTCAGAGAGTGAAGTCTGCCTGCAATGTAGGAGATCTGGGTTCGATCCCTGTGTTAGGAAGATCCCCTGGAGAAGAACACGGCAACCCACTCCAGTATTCTAGTTGGGAAAATCCCATGGATGGAGGAGAATGGTGGGTTACAGTCCACAGGGTCCAAAGAGTTGGACAGGACTGAGCAACTTCACTTTCACTTTTCAGAGTAATGTAATATATTGTGATGAAGAAACGTTGCTTTTCCATTTTCCTTTGTTGTCTCTCCCTTTTTATTTCTCCTCCCCTCTTTTCCTCCTTCTTTCTTTTTATTTTCTTTTTCATTTTAAACTTTAATACAGAGTGACATAGAACTTCAGTTCTACAATAATCCTATGAACAGAAGAAAGAGAAAAGGTTAAAATTAATAGAGGCAACTTGGATCAAGAAATTCTGTATATAATATATAATGATCTTGATAATTTGCTTTTTTGGATATTGCCTACAATAAATTTGATGTTTGATGGAAATAAATATGGAATTTCACCATTAAGTCTTTGGCTATGAGAATCTTACCCTATAGTCAGCTTTGTTTGTATTTATATTCTTTTGATCATTCCAAGTATTATTCCAATAACTTAAAACTCACAGAAGGGAATGGTAATTCCTTCTCAAAAATCAGTCCAAAGTCATCCACTCTGAGAAAGCATATGTGGCCTGTGAGTACACCATTCAAAGTATAATGACCAGTCATTTTAAAAAATAGCATATTTACCAAAGAAAAATTAATTTCTGCTAGCATTTAAATCTGGAATACCTGTTCAAAATATACATCACTCTGTCTGTATCTTTTGTCCTTTCTTTTTGTTGTAGTTCAGTTCAGTTCAGTTTGGCTCAGTTGCTCAGTCGTGTCTGACTCTTTGCGACCCCATGAATCGCAGCATGCCAGGCCTCCCTGTCCATCACCAACTCCTGGAGTTTACTGACTCATGCCCATCGAGTCAGTGATGCCATCCAGCCATCTCATCCTCTGTCGTCCCCTTCTCCTCCTGCCTCCAATCCTTCCCAGCATCAGGGTCTTTTCCAATGTACATTCTTTCAAATTATGAAAAATAGTGTTTACATGATAGATAGTTATTATCCACCAATTTTATGCAATGGTTAGTTTTGAGCATTTTTCTATGTCATAGACAATCACCTTTTTAAGGAAGATGGATTCTATTTTTATATTCACATCAAATAAGAAATTTTTATATTCACATCAAAAAAGTTTTAATTTTTTTAGGAATAAAAATTTCAGTGTATATATTATTGTTTTTTCACAATGTTACATTCCGAAAATTAAGTCAGCTAGGGAGTAACTCTTCCCTTTTATTATACTTTGTATGTGTGTGTGCGTGTATATATATATACACATATCTCTATGTATATGTATACATATACATATATATACATATGTATATGTGTGTGTGTATATATATATGGACTTTTCTGGAGGCTCATATGGTAAAGAATCTGTCTGCAATGCAGGAGACCTGGGTTTGATCCCTGGGTTGGGGAGATCCCATGGAGGAGGGCATAGCAATCCTTTCCAGTATTTCTGCCTGGAGAATCCTTATGGACTTTAAGAATGACAAACAGACAAAAAATTTCCAAAAAGAGTTAAGTTCCCAGAATTTGTGGAAGGAAGTTATTTTTCCTTGTTCTCACTGAGTATAAGTTAACATATCATTTGGACTGCCTTCTATACCGAAATGTTTTGCATAGAGAATGTCTCTCACTTCCTAATGATCATTGGATCCCTCTCTCCCCATTATCACATATTAGTGAGAACACTGACCCGTTAAGAATTGCTCTATCCACTGAAAAGCAAATAGAATGTTAGCAAAAGCTTTCTGGCCAGAATTTTGAGTTTCAGATTCATTTGTATTGGCAACATGCTATAGTTGAGAATTCTTCCATGATTTAAAGTTTGATTAAGCTTGTTAGAAAAGTTCTTTAGGTTTTTGTTTGTTTTGTCTTATACAGTGCATTAACAATGTTCATAATCTATACTGCTTCCATGGACTCCATTGTTTTATACTATAACTGCCCATAATTAATGAGTGCATAGACATTGGTTAAATTTGCAAGGTAACATAATAGGATAGAATCAGACTGCACAAATTCATTCAGTCATCAGTTTGCAGAAGGATTTGCAGCTTAATCAGCTTGGGTCCACAGGCTGATCTAATGAAAATAGGACTCAAGAAAGACCCAATCATCTCAAAATGATCTGATGGGGACATAGGGACCTCTTAGCCAGGTAGAATTTTTGACATTGTGATGGCAAGAAAAGAAGTACAATAATCATAATAGGTACTAATACTAATATTATTATATAAACACACACACATACAACATATCTACATATATTATACAATACTGCTACATAAATATTTTATATATTTCATATACATAGTACATATATACTGTATATATTTTTAATATATACTATGATCACAATAAACTGTGGAAAATTCTGAAAGAGATGGGAATACCAGACCACCTGACCTACTTCTTGAGAAACCTGTATACAGGTCAGGAAGCAACAGTTAGAACTGGACATGGAACAACAGACTGGTTCCAAATAGAAAAAGGAGTACATCAAGGCTGTATATTGTCACCCTGCTTATTTAACTTATATGCAGAGTACATCATGAGAAACACTGGGCTGGCAAAGCACAAGATGGAATCAAGATTGCCGGTAGAAATATCAATAACCTCAGATATGCAGATGACACCACCCTTATGGCAGAAAGTGAAGAGGACCTAAAAAGCCTCTTGATGAAAATGAAGGAGGAGAGTGAAAAAGCTGGCTTGAGGCTGAACATTCAGAAAACTAAGATCATGGCATCTGGTCCCATCAGCTCATGGGAAATAGATGTGAAGACAGTGGAAACAGTGTCAGACTTTGTTTTGGGGGGCTCCAAAATCACTGCAGATGGTGATTGCGGCCATGAAATTAAAAGACACTCCTTGGAAGGAAAGTTATAACCAACCTAGATAGCATATTAAAAAGCAGAGACATTACTTTGCCAACAAAGGTCCATCTGGTCAAGGCTATGGTTTTTTCCAGTGGTCATGTATGGATGTGAGAGTTGGACTGTGAAGAAATCTGAGTGCTGAAAAATTGATGCTTTTGAACTGTGGTGTTGGAGAAGACTCTTGAGAGTCCCTTAGACTGCAAGGAGATCCAACCAGTCCATCCTGGGGGAGATCAGTCCTGGGTGTTCATTGGAAGGACTGATGCTGAAGCTGAAACTCCAGTACTTTGGCCACCTCATGCAAAGAGTTGACTCATTGGAGAAAACCCTGATGCTGGGAGGGATTGGGGGTGGGAGGAGAAGGGGACCACAGAGGATGAGATGGCTGGATGGCATCACCAACTCAATGGGCATGAATTTGAACTCTGGGAGTTGGTGATGGACAGGGAAGCCTGGCATGCTGCAATTCATGGGGTCGCAAAGAGTCAGACACGACTGAACAACTGAACTGAACTGATATATATAGAGAGAGGAGGGATCTATAGATTGATGGATAAATTATTATATATATTCTTAAGCAAAACTTTAAGCTATTTAATTAAAAGCCCCTCTATGATTATTTGTATTTTAAGGAATGGACTTGTCACTATAATTTTTTTAAACATAAATTTGAACTTTGATAACTGACAATAGTTTCAATATTTCAGCATCATTTTGAAAGTACGAAACTTGTAATAGTAGAAATGCTATGACAAAATCTGAATCTTGGACTTTGCTATAAAATATAAGTATTATATGATAAATTATTACATTAAGCTCAGATGTGTTTGTTATAATTTTTAAGACTGAAGGTCTTGCATTCTGATAAGTATTGCTTTATATTATATCCTATGATATACAATGGATAAAATAGGTATGGCTTACTGAATTTATCTTATAAAGTATTTAGAATTTTGGCTATCACCTAATACAAGGCATCTAATTCTAACCAGCTTGTTTCATTATCTTTCTTGTAAAATAATTCTACAATATTAATGTAGGGTACCTACTCTAAACTCTCTGAGCCTGTGGACCTCAAAAACATTTTATCATACAGTTAATATGCACAAAAGTGTTTGGTTTTAATTATATTAGCAGTGTCATCTATATTACACAATTTTCCACTTAAATAATTTCTGAAAATATAGAAGTGTTAATAACTTTGCTACAAAATTGGCATGAACAAATACTATGAAAAACTATTTTATGATTTCATATTTAATATTTGATCCTGCATGTAAAATGAATTACTTTTAATTGTGTGAAACAATTAATTTTTCTTCACAGATATTTATGTGTGAAATTAAATATATCATACATTCATTAATTATATAATTTTAGAAATCAGCCACTCTGAGGTGCAGTAATCAACTTTTCCATTTGTGTGAAAGCTAATTCTTTAATGGGTAGTAATAATTTTCTCTGCCTAATGAGTCATCATGCATGACCCGCATACTGAATATTTAAAACACTACTTTCATCATCATCAACAATATTGGACTGTGTCTTCCAACACAAAATTTTATCCTTTGAATTACATAAATAAATACTTCTCTTTATGTTAACTGCATTGTTAAATCTCAGCATAATTTTACCCTTCAAGAGGCCAGCCATATTCTCCTGAATTCATGTTTTTCTGAAAGCTCCATTTCATGTTATTTACTAATTCTTATTAAAAAGCTGCTGAAGTCATAGAGATGGGATCGAATTTTTAAGAGAGAAGTGTAAAATGACACTTGTGTTTAATGACATTTGTATATGACTGAAATAAAGCAAAAGTAAGTCACTCCAAATGTTAAGAACAGTGCATAAACTTATTTTCAAACTGATAAATTTAATATTTTTAAAAGTGGAAGTTAAACCACTGTGATTTTTAAACATAGAAAAACTGTGAAACCAGAAATTGCAAAGACAAATTATCTTCCTAAAATTGTTGCATATTATCATAACTATGTAGAGAAAATATGAAATATATTTATTCTCAATGAGATAAAGATAATTTATTTTCTATGAAAATATTTGTATGGAGCAAAATGGAATACACTATAAAATATAATTAAATCAGAATATATTATAAAAATAATACTTTCCTTTCATTTAAACAGGTTTTCATTCAGGTTTGAAATCCAAATATATAATCTTTGAGCTTCTGATAGGAATATTTGATCCATGATTGAATTTAATTGCATCACTATGTCTCTCTCAGGTAAAACATCAAGCATAAAATGAAATGGAAACAAGTCTTTTATTTTCCGAGAATATCCAAGTCCTTGAAAACAAAGTAGAAATGATGCTTTTAGGACATGTGGCAGTAGAATTAACATTTAGGGTTGAGACTAATAAGCAGTTAAAATGGAGTGGCTCCAGTGGCTCCAGTGGAAAAAACAAACAAATGAAATAAGCACAACTACCTGCACTGCAGGAGACTTAAGAGATGTAGTTTCAGTCCCGGGTTTGGAAAGATCCCCTGGCGGTGGGCATGACAACCCACTCCAGTATAATTGCCTGGAGAATCCCATGGACAGAGAAGCCTGGTGGACTACAGTCCACAGGGTCACAAAGAGTTGGACACAACTAAAGCAATTGAGCACACAAGAAAAAAATTAATTTTGAGGGGAGTTGTAGCAATTCACCATTTTCAGTCTTAGTATTATCTTCCTATGGATATAATTTTCAAAATAATTCCATTTTCTGCTTCCTTACTTTTTGATCTATTGATCTATAAATTTGTTGCACTGTGATCAATCAGTATGATGTTCATCAACAGCTTTGTGCTTCATGGCAAATTCTGTTAAAAATAACTGCAAATTAAAAATAAAACCAAAACAAAAATAAAACAACTATCAACTGGGGAAAACTTACCTGTTTGTGGCTAAGATGATAAAGCTACATCACAGACTTCATGGTGCCTTACAATCATGAATACTTGCTTCTCACGGATACATAAAGTTTCAAATCCAACACAATTTTTTGATGAATTTATTCTGTGACATTAAACTTATGAATCATTTCTTGATTGACAATAAAAATGTTCAATCTTTTAAGAAGAATGTGAGTCCTTTCCTGCATTTCTTTTGTCCTGAAAATATATAGTTCACCATCAATTTTCATATCATATATGTCTACATTATTCCAGAGACACCTGTGTGATTAGAAAAATGATTGCATTTTGTACAAGAAAGATTTTTACTTATTCCCCCTAACTCCTCCATCAGGATCCCACTCTACTCTTTTTCAATATGTCAGCAGACCACCAATGAACCATATTTACTAATAGATTTATATTGATGGTGATTTATAGATTTATATTGATGGTTCTCCATTTCCAGGAGAACTTTTTGATTTAAGCTTCCAATTCCATGTCTCTCATCTCCCACCTTAGTGTGTAGGAATTGAGAGACGGAAGGTGGTAATATCAGCTTTTGCATTTATAAAAGCTAGCTGTTTAATTTCTGTAGTTCTTGGCATATGTTAATTATATGAAAGAGAAATTTCCCCCAGTATGGCTTCTGTCTTTCCCACTTAGGCATTCTCAACTCTAGCTCCATTAGTACTTCTCTTTCTCCATATAGGAACAGTTCGCACCTAAGCACTTATCACAATTTTAGTGCTTCAGCACATAATTATGTTTTTGAAAAATAGCTTTAAAAAACTTAGAATGCATTTGCAACTAGATGATGAACAAGGAAAAAGTTATTTCTATTACAATCTAAAATTGTCTGCAAAGTGATGCCAAAAAAAAAAAAAAATCAGTAACTAGTCCTAAAAATTGCCTATTTCAGAAAAATTTGACAGTGTATAAATTAATTAAATATTTAATTGTCTTCAGCCAAAATGTGTGTTTATATTGCATTAGATATGTCTCCCTTTAAATGTGCATACAGAGAGCCACACAATTCTAACAAATCCTCCAAAATACATATTCCTAAACCCCAGTTCTATAAGATCAGTGAACTATGGACAGCAAGCCAACCTTTTATCTTTGTAAATAGAATTTTATTAAAACAAAGACATGTCTATTCACTCACCTATTTTGTGTGGCTGCTTTCCTAGTATAGTCAAAGTGTAGTTGCCATAGACACCTTATGATCCACAAAACCTTTAATTTTACTATTTGGCCCTTTAAGGAAAACTTTGTTGGTGTCAGCATAATAAAAATATTTTCTTGATGGCAGTTTCTGTAATAATTTATGCTACAGTATATGTTGATTTTCTACCCTACTGTGTGCTGTGTTGGGAACAACTCTCAACATAGCTGAGCAACAGTTCATGAGCTTTGTACTTGTGACTTGTACAATGACCCTTCAAGAACCCTCCATAATCCATTTGCTGATGGTCTTCATCTGAGATTCTCCTTCCACACATCTTGCTAAATGTGCAATGTGATACTAACTCCCCACAGTCAGTTGAATAAAAACATTATCTCAGGTAGATCAATAAAATTTTCTTCCTCAAGTAGTATAAAATTAGTTATTATCCATGAATGCTTTCCCTGTAAAGTGATGTGTGTTTTAAGGCTGAAGTTGCTATGTCAAGAATGCAGCTTTGAACTATACATGATGTTGAACAAATGGAGATATATCTATCTGCAGGAAAAAAAAGTAGAAGGTAAAAATACCTAAAAAGAAGCATAGAAAAGAAACGTACAAAATGGTAAGAGAATCTGCCTTGATTCTGAAGAATGACTAAAGAGTTCTGAGTTGAATTTATTATATTCAAAGAAATTTAAAGGTACTACATACATAAAAATAAAAAGCATAACTTAGAATTGGACATTTAAAAAATGTTTCAGTCAGTTATAAATTCAATGGTTAAATAAAAGTAATCCATAAAAATTGGGGAGATAACAAAAATAGAACAGAGAAAGAATGAGAAAGAAAAGAGAAGAGTGGAAAGAGAGGACATTATAAGACAGGAAGAAGAGACATAGAGAAATATTTTAGAAGGTCCAATATTCATATTATAGGAGTTCAAGAAAAAGGTTACAGAGAAAACATATAAAATCATATACTAATTTGTCTATTCACCAAGGTGTATTTTTTGGCTTACTCTTCCTGAAATCTGAAAATTCCTGGAGTAAACACATTCACTTTATTTCTTCTTTGGGTTATTGATTTGAAACTCATCTTTTTGGTGTGGCCTTCTCCCAGTTACCAAATCTAATTAGATTTGCTTATGCCAAACCCAGCTTCTCAGATCCATGCCAATTTTCTTCACTGTACTTAACCTTCTGAGATTTACATATATGTGACTGCTGGCTTGTTTTTTATTGATATCTGTTGCCCTCATTGACCTCCAGCCTCACATGAGGAATAAGGTCAATTCATCAGTTTCAACTGAGCTCTATGTTTTCACACTTCTCATCAAGCCTAACACATAGTATGCCATGAGTAATTATTGTTTTATTCATCTTTGCATTCACAATGAAATGCTAACTTATTCTAGAAATAATCAGGAATTACTGAAAGATTTTTTAAATAGGATTTGCAAATAACTCCACTATATACTGTGTGTTTTAAAAGATATCAAAAAGGCAGTAACTTCTGAGTGGAGGAATCATTTCCTTTTTGTATTTTATATTTCTGCAGATTAAGTAATATGCAGAAAATGACTTAATTTATGATTTTACAGTGAAAAGATTTTAGAAGCAAATGTTACTAGGGAGATAAAAAGTTGGAATGTTCCTTTTGGCCTATTCTATTTTAAAAGTATTGCTTAAGACAATCTTATTTCTTCTTGGATGATCAGATTTCCCTATTATTTTATGTTTCTGTTTGTGTTTTCCCCTATATTAGAGGTGATAATATGTAAATATTAAAATCATAATGATCTTTCACAAGAAAGAAGAAAAAGAATGTCATTGGCAAATTGTTCAAGTTGTTCAGTGGGGAAACCAGTTTAGTAATATGCATCTGTTAGAAATAGAGTTACATATTCAGAAACATCAATGCTATCATATATAAAATATGTGTAATTATTAGTATATATAATTTAATTGACATTGGAGAACAAAAGATTAACTATTAAATGTATGCTCAACAATATATGTTATTAAAGCAATGCTTTGATGATAGAAAAATATGAAAGATGAAATAAAAATGGATTTTGATATTTCATTACATATAGAACAAAGTTATTTAGTGAGATAAAGAAATCCCTTTTTGGGGTTCTGGCTCTGTATTTCTTCAATTTTAATATATTTTCTGCTAATGTGTGCACTCTGAGTTCTATCTTACTTGCTGTATATAGATACAAACTAAAAATAGAACACTACTGCTAAGAGAGAAAAAAAATTGGCATAAAGTGAAATGTAGCATGGTATGATCAAGGGTATTTTAGAGATAGATGAAAAACTTCAAGCAGAAAAGGGAATGCCTCCCTATTGGGGAATTTGAGACTATTTTGCAGAGGACCTTAAATATGAACTGGGCCTTAAATAATGTATTGGAGCTTTCCAGAAAAAAATGGGGTAGAGTTTTAAAGAGGAGAAAAAGCATAGGAACAGAGCGTATAGGAACAGAGTAAAGAGATAGCATGTTAAGGACTTTTATGGGTTTGTGTAGAGAACCTAAAGGGTTTGGAGAATGTAATTCAGGGTATACAGTGTGAGAATGTCAGAAGATAAAGCCCTATGGCTTGGCTATGAAAACCTAGAACAAATAAGAAAGTGCAAAGTCATTCTCTAGGAAATGTGGAACTAATACAAGTCTTCAGTTGGAAATGGCACTTTATTTTTCTTTAAGGCGTAATGCATCTGGACCCTGGAGGAGGGCACAAAAACCCATTCCAATATTCTTGCCTGGAGAATTCCATGGACAAAGGAGTCTGGAGGGGTACAGTACATGGAGTCTGCAAAGAGTGGGACACAACAGAGTGACTTAGCATGGACCCACGCAAGAATTATTTAGCTCACTGTTACCAGGGCTTCCCTGGTGGATCAGACAGTAACAGATCTGCCTGCATTGCAGGAGACATGAGTTCAAACCCTGGGTCAGGAAGAGTCCCCTGGAGAAGGGAAACGGCTACCCATTCCAAGATGGCCTGGTGGAAGAAATGGCAAACCAGTCCAGTATTCTTGCCTACAGAGTCTCATGAACAGGGGAACCTGGAGGGCTACCTGGCATGGGGTCACAGAGTCTGACACAACTCAGCAACCAGCATACACAATGCCTCTGAAATCTTGGAGTGCTGGAAAGGTCAGGAGAAAAGAGTTAAGTGGAGGCAGGAACATGGGGCAGAAGGCTGTTATTGTTCCATCACTAAGTTGTGTCCAACTCTTTGTGACCCTGTGGACTCCAACATGCCAGGCTTCTCTGTCCTTCACTGTCTTGTAGTTTGCTCAAACTCATGTCCATCGAATCGGTAATGCCATCCAACCAATCTCACTCTCTGCAACCCCCTTCTCCTCCTGCCCTCCATCTTTCCCAGCATCAGGGTCTTTTCCAGTGAGTCAGCTCTTCACATCAGAAGGCTGGAGCAAGAGTGAAGAGGATGAGTGGTTTTGGTCTGATCAAGGCAGAAGCACATACAGTTTATTGTTAGGAGATCCATGAAGGAGATAAAATTAGCAATGCACAATCATCAGTTTTACTACCAAAGTTAAGGTTAGCATATCAAAACTGGATTCTTATCTCAAATTTCTATAACCTTCTAATTAACAGCAAAAGTTTTTTCTTCAGGGTGATATAGAAACAATCTCCAATGGTGTTACCCATTATCTGATATAACTTTACAAATCACAGCTATAGTTGTCTTTTTATTGTCCAAATATTTCCTACTATTAAAAATATATTAACAGATATCCTTGGTATGAATAAGTAGACAAATAAATAAACTTACAGCAAATTTCATGTATTTAAGTGAAGAAAAGAAATGGCTATTGTAGTGACTATAAATAGGAATCATTGATTTGCTTTTATCAGTAGTATATGTATTAATACATATTGTGTACTTATTTCACTCATATTTCATATTTTTATTATTGCCATGATCCTTGATGCAATTTTCATTGTGATATTTTTATTTTCATGGTACTTTTTTCTTCTAAATGTGGTATAAATATAAGCACTGACTAATAAAGTGAAATAAATTTTGCACTTTCCCATGGCTAACCACCCTCCATAGGTTCTAGTTTTAAACACTCAAGTACTTTCTCAAAATAACAAAAACAAATGCTTTTCTTTATCATTAACTTTTCAAACCCTGCTGACTTTTGTGAAATCACTGCAGCTAGGCTCAAATGGTGTATGAAATGAAAATTTCCTGTCTAGCCACTGCATATAGGAAACGTCCTGACAATGTCTTACAGTCAATGTTCTGCTCAGTTATTTTTTGTAATACCAGGGTCATGAAGTAAAACAAACTTACTGAAGAAGAGAAAAGGGCAACTGAAACTTTCTTCAAATGTCCTTTCGATTTATCCCTCTTGTAAATATGCTTAATTGAAGATCTACTTGAAATAACTACTTTCAGCTGAGCACTCAAGAATGCCCTAATCCCAGATATTGAATATGTGCTGGAAATCTTACTATAAAAGTTTTCCTAACTGGTGGTGACCAGACACAGTGGTTATGCGTGTTATAACTCCATGACCCAGGGAAGGGTTCTGACTTTTTTTGTGTGTTTTGTATGACAGCAGCTTTGGAAATTAGGCATACTTCCTGACATGTGTCTATGGCTTTGTATGTTAAATGGCATGCTGGTAAATGTGGATAAAACTGACTTGGTTTATAAAGAGATGTGACAACAGCTATAGACACAAAATGCAAAACATAAACACCTACATAAAAGTGTGTCTATTTCCTCTTGTAGTATTCATTTTATTTTATTTTCATCCATATAACTAGAACCCACTGATATATAGCAGAAGCAATTTCATATTCCATTTTTAAAATATGCTATTCCAAAAAAAAATACATAGACTTGCCATATATTCATCCTTGTGCTTGCTCCTTTTCTTTTGAATTTCATTTACTCTATTTTCAAAGCTTTTAGAGAGAGTTCATTTTGCTTTTCCTAAGCCAGTGTAAGTATAGGTGCAGGAGTCACAGTATGGAACATTGATTCATTCAACAGATGCTCATTAAAAATTTCATCTGTGCCAGTCATTATTTTAAGCCCCAACAGAAGCTAGAAAGGTGATATTATGCCTTACTTCAATATTTTTCCTAATATTTTTTGTATGTGACAGTAAATAAGAAGGAAAGATAAGCATTAGCCTGTTTACCTATGAGTTGATTTTGTTTGTGTTTTTGTTTTTATTTTTGTGAGTGTGCTTTATGGACCTGAAACCAAGGGCCAAGACACAGGAAATCCAAGAGTGCCAAACTGGCTACTTTAAAAATAATTCTAAGACCATAGTTCTGAGTTCAAAGGAAATTGCCTATACAAATTTTGGTATAGGTATGTGCTGTTATTGTTTACTCGCTAAGTCATGTCCAACTCTTTGTGACCCTAGATCGTAGCCCACTGCGTGCCTGTAGATTCTTATACAAGAACCCTATATATTTTATATTATTGGTTCAAAGAGGATTGAGCTTACAATAATAAAACATGACTTTAATTTCTGTTTTTCCACTTACTATGTGATTTTATAGGGTTAGTTTTTCCCTGTGAGTAGCACTATGTTGATCAAATATGAAAGCATTTATATTCTAGAAAGAGTCTCATAAATTGTATTAGTTTCCTAAGACTGCCATAATAAAGGTATCATAAATTGCATATATTAAATCACCTAAAATTTATTTTCTCATACTTCTGGAAGCTAAAAAGCTGAAATCAAGGTGTCAGTAGGGCCATGATCTCTGTGAAACCTATAATAGAATCACCCCCTTGCTTTTCTTAGCTTCAGATGGTTTGCTAGCAACCGTTGGTGTCCTATAGCTTACAGATGCATCACTCCAATCCTGGCATTCTCTCCATGTCTTTTTGCCTTCATATGGCCAACTTCTCACAAGGGCACAAGTCACACTGTGTCTGAGGCCCACCCTTCTCTGATATGACTTCATCATAACTAATAAAACTGCAACTAACATTTTTGCAAATAGAGTTACCTTATGAGGGTAAGGATTTCAATATAACCTTTTTGGATGGACACATTTCAATAAGTAAACTAAATATTTAAATTCTATAATGGTTATTAGTAGTTAAATTCTTTTTTATTTATTTTTTTTATTTGTAGTGAATTTTGTCATACATTGAAATGAAACAGCCATGGGTTTACAAGTGTTCCCCATCCCGATCCCCCCTCCCACCTCCCTCTCCACCCTCTCCCTCTAGGTTTTCCCAGTGCACCAGATCCGAGCGCTTGTCTCATGCATCCAACCTGGGCTGGTGATCTGTTTCACCCTAGATAATATACATGTTTCGATGCTGTTCTCTTGAAACAACCCACCCACGCCTTCTCCCACAGAGTCTAAAAGACTGTTCTATAAATCTGTGTCTTTTTTTTTTCTGTTCTGCATATAGGGTTATCATTAACATCTTTCTAAATTCCATATATATGTGTTAGTATATTGTAATAGTCTTTATCTTTCTGGCTTACTTCACTCTGTATAATGGGCTCCAGTTTCATCCGTCTCATTAGAATTGATTCAAATGAATTCTTTTTAATGGCTGAGTAATATTCCATGGTGTATATGTACCACAGCTTCCTTATCCATTCGTCTGCTGATGGGCATCTAGGTTGCTTCCATGTCCTGGCTATGATAAACAGTGCTGCGATGAACATTGGAGTGCACATGTCTCTTTCAGATCTGGTTTCCTTGGTGTGTATGCCCAGAAGTGGGATTGCTGGGTCATATGGCAGTTCTATTTCCAGTTTTTTAAGAAAGCTCCACACTGTTCTCCATAGCAGCTGTACTAGTTTGCATTCCCACAAAAAGTGTAAGAGGGTTCCCTTTTCTCCACACCCTCTCCAGCATTTATTGCTTGTAGACTTTTGGATAGCAGCCATCCTGACTGGCGTGTAATGGTACCTCATTGTGGTTTTGATTTGCATTTCTCTGATAATGAGTGATGTTGAGCATCTTTTCATGTGTTTCTTAGCCATCTGTATGTCTTCCTTGGAGAAGTGTCTGTTTTTTTCTTTGGCCCATTTTTTGATTGGATCATTTATTTTTCTGGTGTTGAGCTGGAAGAGTTGCTTGTATATTTTTGAGATTAATCCTTTGTCTGTTGCTTCGTTTGCTATTATTTTCTCCCAATCTGAGGGCTGTCTTTCACCTTGCTTATAGTTTCTTTTGCTGTGCAAAAGCTTTTAAGTTTCATTAGGTCCCATTTGTTTATTTTTGCTTTTGTTTCTAATATTCTGGGATGTGGGTCATAGAGGATCCTGCTGTGATTTATGTTGGAGAGTGTTTTGCCTGTGTTCTCCTCTAGGAGTTTTATAGTTTCTGGTCTTACATTTAGATCTTTAATCCATTTTGAATTTATTTTTGTGTATGGTGTTAGAAAGTGTTCTAGTTTCATTCTTTTACAAGTGGTTGACCAATTTTCCCAGCACCACTTGTTAAAGAGGCTATCTTTTTTCCATTGCATCTCCTTGCCTCCTTTGTTGAAGATAAGGTGACCATATGTTCATGGATTTATCTCTGGGTTTTCTATTCTGATCCATTGATCTATATATCTGTCTTTGGGCCAATACCATACTGTCTTGATGACTGTGGCTTTGTAGTATAGTCTGAAGTCAGGCAGGTTGATTCCTCCAGTTCCATTCTTCTTTCTCAAGATTGCTTTGGCTATTCGAGGTTTTTTGTATTTCCATACCAGAAAGCAGGCATAGAAGGAACATACCTCAACATAATAAAAGCTATATATGACAAACCCACAGCAAGCATTACCCTCAATGGTGAAAAATTAAAAGCATTTCCCCTAAAATCAGGAACAAGACAAGGGTGCCCACTCTCACCACTTCTATTCAACATAGTTTTGGAAGCGTTGGCCACAGCAATCAGGGCAGAAAAAGAAGTAAAAGGAATCCAGATAGGAAAAGAAGAAGTGAAACTCTCACTGTTTGCAGATGACATGATCCTCTACGTAGAAAACCCTAAAGACTCTACCAGAAAATTACTAGAGCTAATCAACAAATATAGTAAAGTTGCAGGATATAAAATTAACACACAGAAATCTCTTGCATTCTTATACACTAACAATGAGAAAACAGAAAGAGAAATTAAGGAAACAATACCATTTACCATTGCAACAAAAAGAATAAAATACTTAGGAATATATCTACCTAAAGAAACAAAAGACTTATACATGGAAAACTATAAATCGCTGATGAAAGAAATCAAAGAGGACACAAACAGATGGAGAAATATACTGTGTTCATGGATTGGAAGAATCAATATTGTCAAAATGGCCATACTACCAAAGCAATCTACAGATTCAATGCAATCCCTATCAAGTAGTTAAACTCTTACAGTTTATGGCTAAGTTGACATTTTTCCCTCCTATTAGGTAAAAAAAAAAAAAAAAAAAAAAACATCCATAGCCACTTATGAAATTACTCAGAGTAAAGTAAAAGGGTAATGTACCAAAAGAAATGATACTTCTTTGGCCCATGGTTGCCATTACCATTAGTTATATGATGAACTATACTTATCATGTACTACTTTTAAAAAATATTTTATATTTTGCAAGGTAGTTGTCACTTTTTTTAACCTCACTTGATTCCTAAAATAGCCCTATAGAGAAGAATCCACTAAGGCATTTACAAATAATTAGACTGAAGCTCTGACAGACATTGAATAATATTCTCACCATTATACCACACAAGAGGTAAAATGGAAACAAAAATTCTTTCAACCTTGAGTGTAATAATTTGTTCATTATAACTTTTCTTCTCATTCCCTATATACTGTGGTTGCTGTCTTTCATGTGCCAATTGACATATGGCAATAACTACCACCTTCACACAAATTGTGACTTTTAAAAATTTTACTGGACTATGCATGTGTATTTTCAAAGCATCATGAAAAATTATCCTAATGCCACGCTGACACTGAAACAGAATGTGCTTAAAAATGATTGAGTAATCTTTCATCCTGCTTCATCTCTATGTCTGTTAAGCAACATCACTCTTTTTGTTCAGTAGCTCAGTCGTGTCTAACTCTTTGAGACGTTATGGACAGCAGCATGCCAGGCTTCACTCTCCTTCATCATTTCCCAGAGCTTGCTAAAACTCTTGTCCATTAGTCAGTGATGCCATCCAACCATCTTGTCCTCTGTAATCCAGTTCACCTCCTCCCTTCAATCTTTCCCTGCATCAGAGTCTTTTCTAATGAGTCAGGTCTTCGCATCAAGTGGCCTAAGTATAGGTGCTTCAGCTTCAGCATCAAACTTTTCAATGAATACTGAAGACTGATTTCCTTTAGGATTGACTGGTTTGATCTCCTTGCAGTCCAAGGAACTCTCAAGAGTCTTCTCCACCACCACAGTTCAAAAGCATCAGTTCTTTGGGGGATCAGTCTTCTTTGTGGTTCAACCTTCACATCCATACATGACTACTGGAAAAAGCATAGCTTTGACTAGATGCAGCTTTGTCAGTCTTTTAATAAACTGTGATGTCTGCTATTTAATACACTGTCTAGGTTGGTCATAGCTTTTTTTCCAGGGAGCAAGTCTTGGAAGTCTTTTAATTTCATGGCTATAGTCACCATCTGCATTGTTTTTGGAGCCCAAGAAATAACGTCTGTAACTGTTTACACTGTTTTCCCATCTATTTGCCATGAAGTGATGGGACCAGATGCCATTATCTTCATGTTTTGAACATTGAGTTTAAGCAGCTTTTTCACTCTCCTCTTTCAGTTTTATCAAGAGGCTCTTTAGTTCCTCTTCATTTTCTGCCACAAAGGTGGTATCAATTGCATATCTCAGGTTATTGATACTTCTATAAGTAACCTTGATTCCAACTTGTGCTTCATCTGGACCAGCATTTCCTATGATGTACTCTGCATAGAATTTAAATATGTAGGGTGACAGCATACAGCCTTGACATGTTCCTTTCCTAATTTGGAAGCAGTCTGTTGTTCTATGTCTTCTTCTAACTGTTGCTTCCTGACCTTGCTACAGGTTTCTCAAGAGGCAGGTAGGGTGATCTGGTATTCCTATCTCTTTTAGAATTTTCCACAGTTTGTTGTGATCCAGAGTCAAAGGTTTTGCCTTAGTCAATGAAGCAGAGGTAGATGTTTTTCTGGATTTCTCTTGTTTTTTCTATGATCCAACAGATGTTGGCAATTTGATATCTGGCTCCTCTGAGCCACAGTTTGCTCCTGGTCTTGTTTTTGCTGACTTTACAAAGCTTCTCCATCTTAGGCTACAAAAATTATAATAAAATTGATTTTGGTATTGACCATCTGGTGAAATCCATGTTTAGAGGCATCTCTTGTGTTGTTGAAAGAGGGTGTTCTCTATGACTAGTGTTTTCTTGGCAAAACTCCATTCACCTTTGCCCTGTTTCATTTTGTACTCCAAGGCCAAATTTACCTCTTACTCCAGGTATCTCTTGCCGTCCTACATTTGCATTCCAGTTCCCTATGATGAAAAGGATACTTTTTTTTTTTTTTAATGTTGGTTCTAAAGGTCTTGTAGATCTTCATAGAAGTATTCAACTTCAGCTTCTTTGGCATCAGTAATTGGGGCATAGACTTGGATTACTGTGACATTAAACACTTTGCCTTTGAAATGAACAGAAATATTTCTGTTGTTTTTGAAATTGCACCCAAGTACTGCATTTTGGACTGTTTTATTGACTATGAGGGTTACTCCTTTTTTTTCTAATGGATTCTTGCTCTCAGTTGTAGATATAATGATCATCTGAATTAAATTTACCCATTCTGGTCCATTTTAGTTCACTGATTCCTAAAATGTCAATGTTTACAGTAGGTAATAGGATTAACAGATACAAACTACTATGTATAAAATAGATTAGCAAACAAGGATATAGTCTCTAATATATGGAAATTATGCAGTATATTGTAATAACCTATAATGAAATGTAGACTGCAAAAATACTAAATCTATGTTATATTCCTGAAGCTAATACAATGCTATAAATCATATAAGTATAATAACTTAATATTTCAATAAAATTAAAAAAAAACTAAGAGAAAACAAAAAAATATGAAATTTTCTAACTTGGAAGATTATCATTTTAGCCACTTAGACTATTAGTATTACAAATTTAAGATAGTTTTTACCTTATGGTCTTTTAATAACTATCTCAGTTAAAATTGTGGACATGAAATGCTCTCTTCTACTTTATAAAAGGCCATGCTTTAAATTGTAGAAACAATGTAGAAGCAACATATTTAAACTAAGTTAGCTTGTCAATTTAATATTCGTTTTTAAATCTTATGAATGTAAGCTGATAAATCGTAACATTGTTTTCTGAAATATAACAGTTTTCTTGAAGAATGTAAACATGAGATCCATAATAAAGTGTAAATTTAATAAAGCAACCCACGGGTATAGTGGTATTGTCTATTGTTTAGGTGGTACCTGAAAAGCCATTTTGATACTACCAAGAAACTCTAAATTTATGATTTTTGAGTTAATTTTATTTATACTCTGTATAAACAAACTCAGTATTAATAGTTTGAAACTGTCACATTTTCTCAGAATTGTCTTCAGACTTTATGATATGAATGTGACATGAGAATGGTAAGAATAAAATGCATTGAACTCCTCTGAGGTACATGTAAACTGAAAACAAATGCCATGAAACTGCAGTTTCTTAGGACTGTTGCACTAGTGACAATCTAGTGACCATCTGTATGTAGGATACTGGTTTCTGTAAGTTAAAAATAGTTATAAAGAATATACTTTAACCTTCTGAATATCTATGAGTATACACACATGCAATACAGTTACATGTGTAACTGTACATGTGTACACATTACACATTAATTGGTATGTCAGTTACTACACTTTATTAGAAGACCAAATCTTTACTGTTTTAGGTAGCCCAAAGCTTGTAGTTTACATTTGTTTCTGCAGAGCAAAAATTAAACTTGGCATACATGAGGATTGTTATTTTTATACATAGTATATTAACATTAGCTTTCTGTACACAATCTTATGTGAGAATGCCATTTTTTTAACTTTTTATTTTACATTGGAGTATAGTTACTAACAATTTTGTGTTTGTTTCAGTGTACAGCAAAGTGATTCAGTTACACATATACAAGTATCTGTTCTTTTTAAAATTATTTTCCTGCTTAGGTTGTTATTAATATATAATATTGAGTTTCCTGTGTTATATAGTAAGCCTTTGTTGGTTATCCATTTTACATTTAGCAGTGTGTATATCTCAGAGGATTATCTTTAAAATATTATGGAGAGCTCATTTGTTAACTATCTATTAGTACAAGTGCATCACTATCCCAGGTTTCTCTTGACTTTACTTAGCCTCAAAGGGAAATTTGAAAGTAAATTTGTTCTAATCAGTTTATATACACACGAAGCCTTACCTATGAAAAATACCTGAATCCTACAACTTCAAAGTAATCCAAATCAAAATGTACCTCACCAGAAACCATACTGAACCTTAAGTCAACTTCACTGATTTGAATGTACCACAGTACTTTTCCTTACCGAGCAAATTGAATTTCTCAGGTGCCACAGTGCTAAAGAATCCACTTGCTAATGCAGGAGATGCAAGAGATGTGGGTTCAACCCTTGGGTTGCGGAGATTCCCCGGCATAGGAAATAGCAACCTACTCCAGTATTCTTGCCTGGAAAATTCCATGGACAGAGGAGCTTGGTGGGCTACAGTCCATGAGGTCTCAAAGAGTCTGACTCGATATTGCACATGCACCCCCACACACACATGCTGTCAATTACATATGTGTGTATATGTAAATTTATTCATATTTACACAAAGACATAACATTTCAAAGACATACATGAAAAAATCTCTGAAGATTGAGAATCAGCTTTAGACAATGTTTCTGAACTTATGAATTGGAATCTAATATTAAACAAAAAAAAATAAAATAAAATGCAGATGTAGAGAATAGGCTTGTAGAGTCAGTGGAGGAGGGAGAGGGTGGGACTAATTGAGAAAGTAACATTGATATATATATATATATACACACACATACAGACATATTGATATGTGTATACATATATTGATATGTATCATCATATCATATATGTATCATAAATACACATATTGATATTATATATATATATATATATATATATATATATATATATATATACACACATACTATTGTGTAAAATAGATAGCTAGTGGAAGCTACTGTATAACACAGGTAGCCTGACCTGGTGCTCTGTGACAACCTAGAGGCGTGGGATCAAGGGCGGGTGGAAGGGAGACTCTACAGAAAGGGAACATATATATATAGCTATGGCTGATTTATGTTATTGTACATTAGAAACCAACACAACATTGCAAAGCAATTATCCTCCAGTTAAAACATTTTTAAAATTAAAAAGAAACTAAAATTAAAGCAAAATATAGTTGATTATAATAGCTGTTCTTACTTTCGAGTAGTAAACTGTTAAATCGGCAAGTGCAGTATAGAATATAGCTCCTATGATTAAAGGAGGAGAATCCCCAACACCAAAAAGTTAAATAAAAATTTATTATAATTCAAATTAATATAATTGCGAGTATACAAATTTTCTATAAAAGAACTACATAAACCAGACATATAGAAACAGAAATTGCATAAAACATGTAAAAATGCTAAACCTTATTAGTAATCTAGTAAATGTACGACAAGGCAATGATGGCTTTTTGTTTTATCATTCAGGGATCTAAACAGCAAAGTTTAATATAAGGGATTATGCTTTGTGTTGGCTCAAATGTTCTGATATAAACATTAAGTTTTTACTTTTTGGAAATTTAAAAATACTTGTTCAGGAATCTGAAAATATTCACACTAACTATATTTTAGGAATTAAAAATTAAGGAAATAATTATAAATTACAAGGAGTATTTCTCTCCAATCGTGTTTTATATGGCCTTATTAAGATAAGAAAGTAATTGAAAACTATCTTAATGTCTAATAATACATGATTGATAGTAGAAAATCATACAGTGAATTACTCTGAAATAATTAAATGCCATATAGAAGCATATACTTAACAGTAATTAAAATTTATTTAAAATTATAAGTTATTATAAAATCTTATAAAATGATGCACATTGTATATCTTTTGCATATTATATTCAATATCATATGTACTACCTTCCTACAGGTTACTACAGATTTTCTAGTTTAAACCAACAGAAACTAATTATTTCACAACCTGAAGGACAGAAGTTTGAAATCAAGATTTGGTTCGTTTTGGTAGCTCCGAGGGAAACTGTATTCCACATCTCTTACATAGCTTCTGGAAGCTGCTGGCAATCTTGACATTCCTTGGTTTGTAGCCACATCATTCTAAGCTCTGTCTCTGTCTTAGCATGGATGTCTTCCCTTTGTGTGTCCAAATTTCCATCTGCTTATAAGAATGACAGAAGTTGGAGTTAACGTCCTACACTAACTCAGTGATCTCATTTTAACTTTATTACATCTGCAAAGACCCTACTTCCAAGTAAGTTTACATTAACAACTACTGGATAAATGTGAATTTGGGGGGACACCATTCACCCAGTACAGCATAATTTACAAATGCAAACATAAAGTTACTGTGTGTAAAAATATATCCTTAAAAGATATTCCCTGTGGTAAAGTATCTAGTATCATATGTACTTTCTCAAGAGAACATTTAAAAATCTGAATAATGTATACAAAGAAATTCTGTATTTAGATATTAGATAAAAAATTGCACACAACAATGATCTCTGCAAGAAAGGAACCATACTAGGTGAGCCTGCCTTCCAACTGAGGGTAATTTCCTGCCTCTCATGAATGATAAGCAAATCATGATTGTCTTGCTGAGGGTTTGAGGAAAATAAGGCAGCTGGAATTTGTAGGATAGACTACTAAGAAGAGAAAGATACACAGAAAATTACTTTTAGAATTTCAGCTATGGATTCACTAACATTTCTGTCTGGATGTCTTTAAACTCTAAATGGAGATACACTTACACATTGGCTTAGCTGACCTTTCATACTGAAAGCTTCCACAAGAGTAGGCAAAGACCAATTATTGGATAAATAGCTACAAGACAGTGTAACCTTAGTGTTTCATACAGCTCATGAAGGGCCAGTTGGCATATGAATTCTGAGGAGATAGACTGAAGAAAACTCTTAAATTAGCCAAGGTATTCAGTAGAAAACACATGGTCACCACAAAATGGTTAAACCAATCTTGTAGTGATGGCTCCTATTAGACCAATCTTCTGAAAAGCATAAAAAATGTCCTGAAATGGTCAAACTTATTGACAAATATCTTAACTGCCAGGCAAAATAAAGCTTAACAGTTGTGAGAAACATACAATAAAGTCTACACACTATTCAACTTAATATCACAATGGAAACCATCCAAGCAAATTAAATTAAACTAAAGGAGGTAATAGATAGAACAGGCTCCATCTTAAAAGCAGGACCTCATCTCGGGCTGGACTGTGGACTTTGAGTTATATGCCCAGTATCTATGGAAACGACATACCAACTGGAAAACCAGACTCCCTGGATGGAAGAGCCCCGGGGTTTGTACCTAGACTCTCTGTCGCCTAAAAGAATACCCTAATTATCTGTGTAACCAAATAGAATCATAAATTCTATTAGGCTTATTGGGATATGACCATTGGCCTATTGATAACTGTCCACTGTTAACTATCTAAGCTTAAGGCATACAAATCATGAGTTTAAGGCATACGAATCATGGGTTAACTTTGTATCTTTATTTTCCTTTGTTTAGACTAGTTTCAGAGAATTTGGGGAGGTGGGTTTGGGCACTTACACTTAGAGTATATGAGATTTTCACAAAAACTGGTCAGGGTCCTTGGCTAAGAAGAGACTCTGCCTTGGGCCCCCGGTGTTATAAACTGTGCCCCACTATCTGCATTGTCCTTTTCCATGGTTTCCGGGAACGCGTGACTACAACATTTGGTGCCTTGGCTGGGAAACTCCTCACTGTGGGGAAACAAGTCCCATTTGGGACTACTCCAAAGCCTTGCGGGTTGAATCTTCTAGAGGGGGGAAGGCGCCTCACCCTTCTGGAAGGATTCTGCTTCTCAATGCCTGGACCTTTCCGTTAGCAGGTAGTGGACGGCAGCAGGGGAACTGAGCGCTCAGGTGAGGAGGAACCCACCCGGCAGGGTGGGAGAGGGGGGCCTGATCACCCCCCTGGGAGGGACTAGAAGGGGCAGGGACCCACAGGAGCCTGGAATAGGCAGGCAGCAGCGATTGCTTGGCACACAGGTCCACTAGTGTGTTAGGGCTTAGGAAGGACATTTGTGAATATCATTTAGGAGTTGGTGTCCAAGCCTTCTTGGGGAAAATTATTACCAAGCAACTGCCAGGGGATTGTTAGAAGAATAAACTTGGACTTTGTATGCTCGTATTCTGCCCCCCCCCCCGCCCCTCAAAGGAGGTGTCCCATCTGCTGTGAAATTCTTGACCCCCTCAGAATTGTCAGGCTAGAAGGAAGGGGATACATAAATGAGTACAAATTGGCTTTTCCGGAGAGGGCCTAGGATGTGTGATATTTAACTCATCTGTGTTTTCATCTATACCTGATCAAGCCCACCAAGGCAGAATGGACTTTAAAAGTTAAGGGAGAAACAGTCTTGGACCACATGGTGTTCTGGTTCCGCCGAGCCGACAGGTGGGTGAAGACACACCAATCCCCCTTCTCCCTCTGGGATCTGGTAGGTAAGGCTCATCTCACTCCAATTAAGAAGGAGGGGGAATAGCAATATAAGTGTTTCATTAAGTGAAAATAGGTATATAAGGTACCAAGAACCTCGTAGACAGAACGAAAAGGAAAAGGAAATAGACAGTCCAAGAAGGTAAGCAAGATGGGAGGATATGAAACTAAGGCAACTGTATTTAAGTGCATGATTAAAAATTTAAAGAAAGGATTTGGAGGAGACTATGGGGTGAAAAGGGAGAAGGAAATGGCAACCCACTCCAGTATTCTTGCCTGGAGAATCCCAGGGACAGAGGAGCCCAATGGACTGGCGTCTATGGGGTTGCACAGAGTCGGACAAAACGATATGATTTAGTAGCAGCAGCATGGGGTGAAGATGATGCCTAACCACCTCCAGATACTCTGTGAGGTCAAATGAACCCCTATCAGAGTAGGATGACCACCAGAGGACATCATGAACTTAAAAATAGTGGAAGCAGTCTATAGAGTAGTCACAGGAGAGCTGGAACACTTGGATCAATATCCATATATTGACTCATGGGTAGGGTTAGCTCAAGACCCTCCTCTTTGGATGAGATTCTGTATCCAGAAGGGAATGGTAAAAATATTAATGGCCCAAAAATTGATGATAAAAAAAAAAAATTCTACAGTATTTGGACGGGGATGACCTGCCTCACCCCCCACCCTGGATGATGACATACCTCCACCAGGACTGGAGGCCGCCTTAGTGCCGGATCCAGGGACAGGTGAAATTCCTGCAGCAGCCTCTGTGATTCTGCCAGCTCTCCTGGAGACTGTAGGGCCACCATTTCGGCAGGCTCTGATCCCAGCGATGGAGACCTCTGGTCAAGATTCCACCTCAGCTGGATCTCCTAGATTATATCCACCTCTCCCGGTGAGTACTGATGGGAAGGGGGAAGAAAATAGAGCAATTAGAGAGAGGCTGCACTTCACCAAGGAATAGGGGGAAAGAACCCCACTACAGATGCCCCTCAGAGAGCTACAACAGCCTCCGGTTCAGGATGCATGTGGACACTATGATCCCCCCCACTGTAGCTTATTATTACCAGCCATTTTCCTCTATGGATATATTAAACTGGCAGAGACATGCTCCACAGTACTCGGAGGAGCCACACGCCATGAGTAGGCTAATGGAGACTATTTTTTGGACCCACCGCCCTACATGGGATGACATAATCCAACTACTAGTCTCCCTTTTCAGCCCTAGGAAAGACATAGGATCCTAACTGAGGCCAGAAAATGGTTCAGAGAAACAGCACCCGAGGGTACTGCAAACCCACAGCGGTGAGATAACCAGCCACCCCCGATGAGAAGCCCGATTGGGACTGTAACACAGAGGAAGGGAGGGACCACCTGAAGAGACATCGGGTGACTATTTTACAAGACCTCAAGAGGAGGGCCTGAAAACCTATGAGTATGGCAAAACCCTCTGAAGTGATTTAAAGGGAAAGACAATCACCTCTGAGTTCTACAAAAGACTGTGCTAGGCCTATAGACTTTAAACTCCAGTAGATCCAGAGCCTGCTGTGTCTCAGATGGTGATAAATGCAGTCTTTGTGTTTCAAACATACCCCAAAAATGTCAGATGGGGGGACATCAAGTGACTCATGAATTTTTATACATCCCTGAATGTCCAGTACCTTTGTTGGGAAGAGACTTGCTGTCTAAATTGGGGACACAAATGATCTTTCCCACAAGAAAGACCCACACTTTGAGTGGGCTCAACCACCCATTTACTCTTCCTCTCGGTAACCTTTCAAGATGAATGGAGGTTTCACGATCTCGCAGGAGGGAAACCAGGTGGGCTAAACACACAGAGAGAGAGTTAACTCAACAATTCCCTGAGGTCTGGGCAGAAGAAAACACCCCCAGGCTTGAAAAACAAGTCCCAGTGGTAATAGAATTCAAACCTGGTACAATTATGTCAGCACCCACCTGGGGCCTGCCAGACCTTGCTAAGCTGTTTACTCAAATTCCTTAAACCTAGCCTGGAAAATAAAGGACAGAAATGGTATAGACCGAACAAAAGCAGAAGATATTCAGAAGAGGTGGCAAGAATACACAGAACTATATGAAAACTATCTTCACAACCCAGATAATCACGAAGGTGTGATCACTCATTTAGAGCCGGACATCCTGGAATGCAAAGTCAAGTGGCCCTTAGGAAGAATCACTACAAACAAAGCTAGTGGAGGTGATGGAATTTCAGTTGCACTATTTCAAATCCTAAAAGATGATGCTGTGAAATTGCTACATTCAATATGCCAGCAAATTTGGAAAATTCAGCAGTGGCCACAGGACTGGAAAAGGTCGGTTTTCATTCCAATCCCAAAGAAAGGCAATGACAAAGAATGCTCAAACTACTGCACAATTGTACTCATCTCACACACTAGCAAAGTAAAGCTCAAAATTCTTCAAGACTGGCTTCAACAGTATGTGAACCATGAACTTCCAGATGTTCAAGCTGGTTTTAGAAAAGGAAGAGGAACCAGAGATAAAATTGCCAACATCAGTTGGAGCATTGAAAAAGGGAGAGAGTTCAAGAAAAAAAACATCTATTTATGCTTTATCGACTATGCCAAAACCTTTGACTGTCTGGATCACAACAAACTGTGGAAAATTCTTCAAGAGATGGGAATATCAGACCACCTGACCAGCCTCCTGAGAAATCTGTATGCAGGTCAGGAAGCAACAGTTAGAACTGGAGCTAGAACAACAGACTGGTTCAAACTAGGAAAAGGAGTACGTCAAAGCTGTATATTGTCACCCTGCCTATTTAACTTATATTTAGTGTACATCATGAGAAACGCTGGGCTGGGTGAATCACAAGCTGAAATCAAGATTGCTGGGACAAGTATCAATAACCACAGATATGCAGAAGACACCACCCTCATGGCAGAAAACAAAGAAGAACTAAAGAACCTCTTGTTGAAAGTAAAAAAGGAGAGTGAACAGTTGGGTTAAAGCTCAACATTCAGATAACTAAGATCATGGCATCCGGTCCCATCACTTCATGGTAAATAGATGGGGAAACAATGGGAACAGTGATAGACTTTATGTTGGGGGGGCTCCAAAATCACTGAAGATCATGACTGCAGTCATGAAATTAAAACAAACAAACAAACAAAACAAAACAAACAAATAAATAAAATGCTTGCTCCTTGGAAGAAAAAAGTTATGACCAATCTTGACAGCATATTAAAAAGCAGAGACATTACTTTCCAGTAAAAGTGCATCTAGTCAAAGCTATGTTTTTTCCAGTAGTCATGTATGGATATGAGAGTTGGACTATAAAGAAAGCTGAGTGATGAAGAATTGATGCTTTTGAACTGTGGTGTTGGAGAAGACTCTTGAGAGTCCCTTAGACTGCAAGGAGATCCAACCAGTCCATCCTAAAGGAAATCAGTCCTGAATATTGATTGAAAGGACTGATGCTGAAGCAGAAACTCCAATACTTTGCCTACCTGATGCAAAGAACTGATTCATTTGAAAAGACTCTGATGGTGGAAAGATTGAAGGTGGGAGAAGAAGGGGACAACAGAGGTTGAGATGGTTGGATGGCATCACCGACTCCATGGACATGAGTTTGAGTTAACTCTGGGAGTTGGTGATGGACAGGGAGGCCTTGCATGCTGCAGGTAATGGGGTCACAAAGAGTCAGACACCACTGAGAGACTGAACTGCACTTAACTGAGCCTGGAAAATGTTAAAGAGAAATACAATCAGGTTACAGCCATGATTCATAATCAGAAGGGTCAGCTGGTTATACATTGCAACCTACACCAATGGGTTCCATAAAGATTACAAAGGTGATTGACAAATAGGGGTTTATTATATTCTTCCTGGTGAAGGGAAATCTTGGTATGGAATCTGGTGTCTATCAGTCCAGGAGGCCTGTTCAGCCATAGGTATGTGTTCTCCATGCCTGCCAGGCACATAGTCTAAAGTTTACTGGGAATGTAAGATGGAGTTCCTTCCTTTTCAAGATGGAGTCAGCTCAGTCTGTTGATTTCCTTCTTCATTATAAGCCCATAATTCCAAGAAACTAAGCAAGCCTTAAACAGAATGAGCACACACCACTGGATAAAATAATAAATTCAGTGAAAAGAAGTGATAATGAGAAGTCTCGCATGAGATATATACATAAAGTAAACAAAACAAGTATGCAACAGATTTCTCAAGAGAAATACAGATCAGGAGCAGTGAAATAACACTTTTAAACGCCAAAAATGAAATAACATTTATATCTTTAAATATGAAGTAAAAGAGCATTTTCAGATAAAATTAATGCTGAGATAATTCATTGCTAATTATTTCAAGATACGGTATACAGATGGTTAATAAATATATGTAAAAGCTTTTAAAATTATAATTTAAAAATAATTCAAAATCATGTTATCAATGAAAAATCCAAATAGGCAAATTTAAACACCACCACACACATCCTAAAATAAAACTAAAATTAAAATAACTAGTAACTAATTGTTGCTAAAACTGTGGAGTAATTGGAACTTCCTATTATGCAGGTGTTGTGTAGAATGATATAACCATTTTAGAAAAGAGTTAGCAGGTTTTTTTTGTTGTTATTTAAATACACACACAATTAACACATCACTCAAAAATTCCACTCCTATTGCCAAAAGGACTTAAAAACACATATCCATAAAAAAAATTTATTTAGGTATTTAGCGAAACTTTACTGATAATAATTAGCAACTGAGGAAAAACCAAATTTCCACTGAATGTGGATTAATAAACAAATGGTAGTATATTTACACAATGTTATTATGCGACAATGAAAGTGAAAGGACTATTGATACACACAGAAGAATGGATACAATTTAAAATCATTTTGATGTGCAAAAGAAGATGTATGTAAGCGTACACAGAGTATGATTACATTTATGTAAAGGTCTGAAAGTGGTAAAAATAATCCACAGTGACATGAAGCAGAGAAGTAGCTTCCTTGCAAAGGAAGGGGTGTTGACTAATGGCTCAAGTAAATGTTTCAAGTGGTAGGCATGTCCTAAATCTTGAAGGAAGTTGTGATAACATGAAAGTCAAAAGTCAGTAAATTGTATATACTTATCATTTGTTTTTAATATTACTTATACTTTAATAAAGTTATTTTTCAAAGTGTACTTGTTAATAAACCTGCTTCTAAGACTCTATCCTAAGGATAAAGTATATATAAAATGCAGAAGTATATTTAATGTTTAGGGATATTTTCTTTGTTATTAATCATAATAGTAAATCATTTGGTAGATTAAGTAGTCTAAAATCATGAAGTTAGGGTAAACTGATATGAAACAATATTTGAATAATAAAAAGTATATTTACTAACAACACAAACAAATATCTTTTAAATAAATGATTGACATTTAAAGAAAGGGACAAAACATGATTTCAGCAATGTAATAAATTAATAGGCATATTAACTATTAAGAGTAGTCTGAAAATATATCAAAATATCTATCTAGTTCTCAAAACATTTTGCATTTGAATTCACAAAATTCTTCATTCTTACTGCATCTAACTACTACAAGAAAAAAATATTGAAATGTGACATAAAATACTTGGCTTGTTGTTAAAGAAGGTTAGCGATGCTCACACTCCCCATACAACATTAAGTTGGTCAACATCTGTGAGATAAATTATATTTCACATTAAATTTTTCAATGATTTTTTTTTTTTAGATTTACATACTCACTTTTGTGAGAATAGAAAATTCTATATTACTAGTTCCATTAAATCCTGGTATCAGTATTTTGATTATCTTGGATGTTTCTGAATAACTGTTATGTCATTGACAAATTGCATTTTTAAGTGTCATTAAAAAAAAGTATAGGCTCCAGAATCAGACATAAAAGCATGACTTTTATAAGACTTGTGTCTTTGGACAAGTCATTGAAGCTATTTCTCATTTGTAAAATGGAGAGTATAATAAGAATTGTTAAATTAATGATGTATTTGAAGCATTTGGAGCAGTACCTGGAAGAAAATGTGTCCACTAAATATTGTTTTATATATAATTCATAGATATTAGTATTTAAAGGTGTTTTCTATTATCTAACATTTTTTACAATATCTATATATCTATATATCAATCTTCAAGTTGACATGCTAAGTATAATAAATGGTATATAAATATATATATTATATATGTATATATTACTTAGTGACTTACTGTTAATACTGCTGCTACTACTATTATTGGTAGTGCTATTGTTTTTGTTCTGTTTTGTTTTACTTTCAAAATCACTATGGTCACTAAAATATGTTATGGAATTAGTAAAAGACATAACTGTGACTTTAAACATGTCTCCTGACTGCAAATTACCTATGTCACCAATCACACTATATTCAAGTGTGACTCGGATGGTAAAGAATCCACCTGCAATGTGGGAGACCTAGCTTCAATACCTGGGTTGGGAAGATCACCTGGAGCAGGGCATGGAAACCCATACCAGTATTCTTGCTTGGAGAATCCCCATGGACAGCAGACTCTGGCGTGCTACAGTCCCTGGGGTTGCAAAGAGTTGGACATGACTGACTGACTGAGCACATAGCACAGCACACTTTAACCACTGAACTATGAAGTTAATTGGTTCTGAAAAGTGAAATTTTTATAATTGTTACAGACCTATATGAAAGTATGTAGAATAACAGTAGGGTATATATAACATTTAAAAAAGATGCCCTTTTAATTATAGGGGACTGGAATGCAAAAGTAGGAAGTCAAGAAATACCTGGAGTAACAGGGAAATTTGTCCATGGAGTACAGAATGAAGCAGGGCAAAAGCTAATAGAGTTTTGCTGAGAGAACACACTGGTCATAGCAAACACCCTCTTCCAAAAACACAAGAGAAGACTCTACACATGAACATCACCAGATGGTCAATATCAAAATCACAGTGATTATTATTTTTGCAGCCAAAGATGCAGAAGCTCTATACAGTCAGCAAAAACAAGACTTGGAGCTGACTGTGGCAGAGACCATGAACTCCTTACTGCCAAACTCAGACTTAAATTGAAGAAAGTAGGGAAAACCACTAGACCATTCAGGTATGACCTGAATCAAAACTCTTACAATTATACAATGGAAGTGACAAATAGATTCAAGGGATTACTTCTGATAGAGTGCCTGAAGAACAATGGATAAGGTTTGTGACACTGTGCAGGAGACAGGGATCAAGGCCATCCCTAAGAATAAGAAATGGAAAAGCCAAAATGGTTGTCTGAGAAGGCCTTACAAATAGCTGTGAATAGAAGAGAAACAAAAGGCAAAAGAGAAAAGGAAAGATATTCCCATTTGAATGCAAAGTTCCAAAGAATAACAAAGAGAGATAAGAAAGCCTTCCTCAGTGATCAATGCAAAGAAATAGAGGAAACAATAGAATGGAAAAGTCTAGAGGTCTCTTCAAGAGAATTAGAGATACCAAGGGAACATTTCATACAAAGATGGGCACAATAAAGGACAGATATTGTATGGACCTAATGAAAGATGATACTAAGACGAAGTGACAAGAGTACACAGAAAAACTGTACAAAAAAGATCTTCACGACCCAGATAATCATGATGGTGTGATCACTCACCTACAACCAGATACCAACAACCTGTAATGCAAAGTTGAGTGGGCCTTAGAAAACATCACTATGAATAAAGCTAGTCGAAGGAGGTGATGGAATTCCAGTTGCACTATTTCATATCCTAAAAGATGATGCTGTGAAAGTGCTGCACTCAATATGCCAGCAAATTTGGAAAACTCAGCAGCGGCCACAGGACTGGAAAATGTCACTTTTCATTCCAATCCCAAAGAAAGGCAGCATCAAAGAATGCTCAAACTACCACACTATTGCACTCATCTCACACATTAGTAAAGTAATGCTGAAAATTATCCAAGCCAGGGTTCAACAGTACGTGAACCATGAACTTCCAGATGTTCAAACTGGATTTAGAAAAGGCAGAGGAACCAGAGATCAAATTGCCAACATCCGTTGGATCATCAAAAAAGCAAGAGAGTTCCAAAAAAATATCCTTCTGCTTTATTGACTACGACAAAACCTTTGACTGTGTGTACCACAACAAACTGTGGAAAATTCTTCAAGACATGGGGGATACCAGACCACCTTACCTGTCTCTTGAGAAATCTGTATGCAGGTCAGGAAGCAACAGTTAGAACTGGAGATGGAATAGACTGGTTCCAAATAGAGAAAAGAATACATCAAGGCTATATATTGTCACCCTGCTTATTTAACTTAAATGCGGAGTATATCATGAGAAACGCTGGATGGAAGAAGCACAAGCTGGAATCAAGATTGCCGGGAGAAATATCAATAACCTCAGATATGCAGATGACACCATCCTTATGGCAGAAAGTGAAGAGGAAGTAAAGAGCCTCTTGATGAAAGTGAAAGAGGAGAGTGAAAAAGCTGGCTTGAGGCTCAACATTCAGAAAACTAAAATCGTGGCATCTGGTCCCATCACCTCACAGGAAATAGATGGGGAAACAGTGGAAACAGTGACAGTTTATATTTTCGTGCCCCAAAATTACTGCGGATGGTGTCTGCAGCCATGATATTAAAAGATGCTTGCTCCTTGGAAGAAAAGTTATGGCCAACCTCGCCAGCATATTTAAAAACAGAGACATTACTTTGCCAAAAAGGTCCGTCTAGTCAAAACTATGGTTTATCCAGTAGTCATGTATGGATATGAGAGTTGGACTATAAAGAAAGTTAAGCACCAAAGAATTGATGCTTTTGAACTGTGTTGTTGGAGAAGACTCCTGAGGCTCCTTTGAACTGCAAGGAGATTCAATCAGTCTGTCCTAAAGGAAATTAATCCTGAATATTTATTGGAAGGACTGATGCTGAAGCTGAGTTTCCAATACTTTGGCCACCTGATACGAAGAATTGACCCCTTTGAAAAGCCCCTGATGCTGGGAAAGATTGAAGAGAGGAGGAGAAGGGGCCGACAGAGACTGAGAGGCTGTATGGCATCACTGACTCAATGGACATTAGTTTGAGTAAACTCTGATAGTTGGTGATGGATAGGGAGGCCTGGTGTGCTGCAGTCCATGGGGTCTCTAACAGTAGGACACGACTGAGTGATTGAACTGAACTGAACTGGACTGAACTGATACTAAACTAGACACAAATACATTCTTAATAAACAACCTGGTGATATGTTTCTTCAGATACAAATATTTTATACATTCAAATGTTCTCACTTTCCAGTCTTATATAAGGTTATGGGAAAAATTATATCAGTATTAATTACAAAGCTCTGCAACTGGTGGCCATAAACTTTTGCTGTTAATGTTTAAAATCTTGAAATACATTATGAATATTATAAACTAATAGCACAAGTTTCTCTAGACTATAAACATGTGATTGCTAAGCAACGGGTTTGGGACAGCACTTTCGTTGGTTTTTATGGTACTTGACTGCAGCATTTGTCTTCATAAAATTATGTTTGTATTTTCAAAGCTGCCAGGGTGAAGAATTTTCATGTGAAATACAAAGAGAGCCAACTACTCTTCTAAGATTAGCATAATAGAAAATCGAAGGTAAATTTTACACCAAAGGTTTCAAGTACATCTCAGATTCTGTGATACACTCTATGCAAAGCAAGATCAGATTACTCCATGTCCTTAGCAACTTACCTTATTAAAAGATATTTTGCTAGTGGTTATTCATTTAATATTTCCTGTCTTCATGATATCATTATAGAGGGTAGGGGATAGGGTGAGAACAATCAGTTTGAGTAGTTTCATCCTTCAAAAGAAAAAAAAAATCACTTCATCAATAATATTTAATTTCTTCCATATGGAAAGTACTCCCCCAAGTTATAAATATAGTGTTCTTGGCACAGTCCACTCTTTGAAATCCAGCGTTTGACTTGGAGGCTTAAAACACAAACATTTGACCAGTTAAATTTATATCTCAATGATAGTAATGAAATAGTTACTATGCATTTCTTAGGTTGAAAAGAACATGAGTTAGCAGGAGTTCACAGAAGAGAAAGTGAAAAAGCAAGCAGTTCAGAGTAGTTTGCTTCATGTTTATGTGTATATTGGTGAGCTGTGAGTTATCATATGCTATATATGAGAATATAAATATAGGTATATATTGAGTTGACTAAAAAGTTTCATCTGGGTTTTTTTAAAAGAAACTTTGTGTGCACCGGGACCCAGGAGAAAGGAGCAGTGACCCCACAAGTGACTGACCCAGTCTTGACAATAAGAGTCCAGAAGTCTTCAAGGAAGGTGTGGGTCGACAGTGACCTCCTGTGGGTTGGAGTCACTGCAGTTCACAGCAGTGCTTGCATGGGACCTTTTGAGGAGGTCACCATTATCTTTATTACCTCCACAATAGTTTGGCCTCAGGTCAAACAACAGGAAACACAGCCCTGCCCATCAACAGAAAATTGGATTAAAGATTTACTGAGCATGGCCCTGCCCATCAGAACAAGACCCAGTTTCCCCCTCAGTCAGTCTCTCCCATCAGGAAGCTTCCATAAGCCTCTTATCCTTCTCCATTAGAGGGCAGACAGAGTGAAAACAACAGTCACAGAAAACTAACCAATCTGATCACATGGACACAGCCTTGTCTAACTCAATGAAACTATGAGCCATGCCATGTAGGCCACCTGAAATCGACAGGACATGGTGGAGGGTTCTGACAAATCATAGTCCACTGGAGAAGGGAATGGCAAATCACGTCAGTATTCTTGCCTTGGAGGCCCCGTGAACAGTATGAAAAGGCAAAAAGATAGGACACTGAAAGATGAACTCCCCAGATTGGTAAGTGCCCAGTATGGTACTGGATAGCAGTAGAGAAACAACTGCAGAGAGAATGAAGAGATGGACCAAAGTAAAAACACCACACAGTTGTGGATGTGACTGGTTATGGAAGTAAAGTCTGATGCAGTAAAGAACAATATTTCATAGGAACATGGAATGTTAGTGTTATGCCCGATGTCCGAATCCCTGAGCGGGAAGAGAGAAGGCCTCCAAGACAATGCAACTGGCAAAAAGGGAAGTTTATTGCTGACTCGAGTCAGGGCTCCTGCCGCATCCAACGCAGTGGTGCAGGGTCAGAGAGCCCCGAGCCCAAGCTGTTACACAAATTTATAGGGTGAGCTCATGCCGTTGGTAGTTGGTTTAAGTGGATTGGTTACAAGTTTGCAAAGCAATTTCATTGGTCAAACACACTCAAAACTTTCGTGCACACGGGACTTTCCCGGGAGTTTCTGCCCCGTTCCTAATTGGCAAACAGCGGTCAGTGTTAAACTGATTGGTTGTATCCAGGTGGCCTGATAATCTTACTGCCCAGAAGTAGGAAGGCCTACTCCTAATCTAAGCTGCCTGCCATGGCGTTACTTCTGCTTGCCTCACAGTTAGGTCCATGAATCAGGGCAAATTGGAAGTGGTCAAACAGGAGATGGCAAGATTGAACATGGGCATTTTAGGAATCAGTGAACTAAAATGGACTGGAATGAAATGGGTGAATTTAATTCAGATGACCATTATATCTACTACTGTAGGCATGAATCCCTTAGAAGAAATGGAGTAGCCATCATAATCAACAAAGGAGTCCAAAATGCGGTACTTGGGTGCAATTTCCAAAATGACAGAATGATCTCTGTTCGTTTCCAAGACAAACCATTCAATATCACAGTTATCCAAATCTATGTTCAGACCAACAATGCAGGAGAAGTTGAAGATGAAAGGTTCTATGAAGACCTACAAGATCTTCTAGAACTAACACTCAAAAAAAAAGATGTACTTTTCATTATAGGGGACTGGAATGCAAAAGTAGGAAGTCAAGAAACATCTGTAGTAATAAGCAAATTTGTCCTTGGAGTACAAAGTGAAGCAGGTCAAAGGCTAACAGAGTTTTTCCAAGAGAATGCACTGGTCATAGCAAACACCCTCTTCCAACAACAGGAGATAAGACTCCATACATGGACATCACCAGATAGTCAATACTGAAATCAGACTGATTATATTCTTTGCAGCCAAAGATGGAGAAGCTTTATACAGCCAGCAAAAACAAGATTGGAAGATGACTGTGGCTCAGATCATGAACTCCTTTTTGCAAAATTCGGACTTAAATAGAAAAAAGTAGGGAAAACCACTAGACCATTCAGTTATGACCTAAATTAAATCCTTTATGATTATACAGTGGAAATGACATATAGATTCAAGGGATTAGATCTGATAGACAGAGTGCCTGAAAAACTATGGAGGTTCCTGAAATTATACAGGAGGCAGTGATCAAGACCATCTCCAAGGAAAAGAAATGGAAAAAGCCAAAATGGTTGTCTGAGGAAGACTTACAAATAGCTGTGAAAAGAAGGGAGCTAAAGGCAAAAGAGCAAAGGAAAGATACACCCATTTGAATGCATAGTTCCAAAGAATAACAAGGAGAGATAAGAAAGCCTACTCAGTGTTCAATGCAAAGAAATAGAGGAAACAATAGAATGGGAAAGACTAGAGATCTCTTCAAGAAAATGAGAGATACCAAGGGAGCATTTCATGCAAAGATGGGCTCAATAAAGGACAGAAATGGTATGGACCTAACAGAAGCAGAATATATTAAGAAAAGGTGGCAAGAATACACAGAATATATAAAAAGATCTTCACGACCCAGATAATCACGATGGTGTGATCACTCACTTAGAGCCAGACATCCTGGAATGTGAAGTCAAATGGGCCTTAGGGAGCATTACTATGAACAAAGCTACCGGAAGTGGTGGAATTCCAGTTGAGCTATATCAGTTCCTAAGAGATGATGCTATAAAAGTGCTGCAGTCAATGTGCCAGCAAATTTGGAAAACTCAGCAGTGGCCACAGGACTGGAAAAGGTTAGTTTTCATTCCAATCCCAAAGAAAGACAATGCCAAAGAATGTTCAAACTACTACAGAATTGCACTCATCTCACATGTTAGTAAAGTAATGCTGAAAATTCTCCAAGCCAAGCTTCAACAGTATGTGAACTGTGAATTTCCAGATGTTCAAGCTAGATTTATTAAAGGCAGAGGAACCAGAAATCAAATTGCCAACATCTGCTGGAGTATCAAACAAAGGAAAGAGTCCAGAAAACAACATCTACTTCTGCTTTATTGACTATGCCAAAGCCTTTGACCTGCCTCCTGAGAAATATGTATGCAGGTCAGGAAGCAACAGTTAGAACTGGATATGGAACAACAGACTGGTTCCAAATTGGGGAAAGAGTGAGTCAAGGCTGTACATTGTCACCCTGCTTATTTAAATTATATGGAGAGTACAAAATGAGAAATGCTGAACTAGATGAAACACAAGCTGGACCCAAGATTGCTGAGAGAAATATCAATACCCTCAGATATGCAGATGATACCAACCTTGAGGAACTAAAAAGGAGCTAAAGATCCTCTTGATGAAAGTGAAAGAGGAGAGTGAAAAAGTTGGCTTAATACTCAACATTCAGAAAACTACAATTATGGCATCTGGTCATGGCAAATAGATGGGGAAACAATGAAAACAGTGACAGATGTTATTTTTTTGTGCTCCAAAATCACTGCAGATGGTGACTGCAGCCATGATATTAAAAGACATTTGCTCCTTGGAAGAAAAGTTATGACGAACCTCGACAGCATATTTAAAAATAGAGACATTACTTTGCCAACAAAGTTCCATTCATTTAGAACTTTGGTTTTCCCAGTAGTCATGTATGGATGTGAGAGTTGGACTATAAAGAAACCTGAGCACTGAAGAATTGATGCTTTTGAACTGTGTTGTTGGAGAAGACTGTTGAGAGTCTCTTGGACTGCAAGGAGATCCAACCAGTCCATTTTAAAGAAAATCAGTCTGGAATATTCATTGAAAGGACTGATGCTGAAGCTGAAACTCCAATACTTTGGCCACCTGATGTGAAGAACTAACTCATTTGAAAAGACTCTAATGCTGTGAATGATTGAAGGTGGAAGGAGAAGGGCCTGACAGAGGTTGAGATGGTTGGATGGCATCACCAACTCAATGAACATGAGTTTGAGCAAGCTCTAGGAGTTGGTGATGGACAGGGAAGCCTGGTGTTCTGCTGTCCATGGGGCTCCAAAGAGTCAGACATGACTGGGCAATTGAACTGAACTGAACTGTGTATTATGTGAGGAAAAGTGAGAATTATGAGTAACACAAAACAGCTCACTAAAATTGTTAGGTAGGTATATGGATGGATGGGCTTCCCAGGTGGTGCTAGTGGTAGAGAATCTGCCTGTCAATGTAGGAGACCCAAGAGATGTAGATTCAATCCCTGGGTTGAGCAGATCCCCTGGAGGAGGGCATGCCAACCCACTCTAGCATTCTTGCCTTGGAGAATCCTGTGGACATGGGGATCCTGGAGGGTTACAGTCCATAGGGTCACAAAGAGTCGGACACAGCTGAAGTGACTTTGCAAACATATATGGATGAATGAATAGATAGATAGAGTGGACGGATGAGAGAAGGGTGGAATAAAGGAAGGAAAGAAGGAAGGAAAGACAAGCTCTATATTAGTGTCTCTCACTTGCTAAAATATAATTTGTCTGACTATTTCTTTTTAAAAGTCATTTATTTATTCATTTATTTTTGGCTTGCTGGCCCTTTGTTGCTGCACACAGGCTTCCCTCTGTGGTGAACAAGGGCTACTACTCTCTGGTTGAGATGAGTGGTCTTCTCATTTTGGGGACTTCTCTTGTTGAGGAATATGATCTCTAGAACATCTGGGCTCAGTATTTGAGGCATGTGTGGTGAAGGGACGTAGTTGCCTGAGGCATGTAGAATATTTCTGGACTAGAGATCGAACCTGTACCCCTGCTTCTGCAGGTGAATTCTTAGCCAACGGACAACCATGGAAGTCCTGTTTGAATTCCTATTCAAGGAACTTTGCTAATGTTTCTCCCAATTGTCATTCCATTATGTCTCATTTACAGTCAACATTTTCAATTATGTGAATATTCTCAGGAAAAGAAAAAATGGTGAAGTATATCTCCAGCAAATATTAGCAGACCTTTTTGCTTGTTTGTTTTAATTTTGACTGTTTCTTTGTATATAGTTTAATGAAGAGACTGTTCTCGAATTAGTCTTTGAAATGACATGAGAATTATTCTAACATTCAGTTTTCCCTAAGTATAGCTGGCTTTGCCATAAAAAGAAAAGAAAAAAGAACAATTTTCTAAACTATACTGGACCTTCTTTCTAAATGATTTGGATTTTATGTAAAAAATAAAAAAAATTCATCTTTGATTTTATATCAATATTTTAAACGTTCTTTCATATAAACAAATAGAGACAGTAAAATAACATTTAGACTTAGATCTTTATGAAAGTGAGGGCAACTAACGTATCTCTCCTTTTCTTCTGTGACCTTATCTACAAAATAAAGAAAGAAAAGTATTTTCTAATCCATTAGGAAGTTGCTTGAATTAATGTCTGTGAATCAGTGTTAAGTATTGTGCATATTTTATTCAATATTTCAAGTTCATGTCAAGACCATATTATGTATGCAATAAGTAAACTATGAGTCATATTTTCTTTGACTTCCTCTTGCTTTCAACAGTGTGTATGATATTTCTTCAAGGTGCTGCTTGACAATGTGAGGGCAGAGTGTTTTAGCCAAATACCTGTGGAGACGGTGATGACGTCTTGTGCCTTCAAGATGGTGCCAACAAGTTTATCATCCATCTTAATTTCCTATGACATGTTTATCTACTTAATTCACTGTGGCATGAAGGAGAGATGAAGATTGTATGCTTTAGATAAGCTTGACAAAATGCAGTAGCCTTTGCACCTCATTAGACCTGTGTAATAAAAGAAAAGGAGAGGGAGAAAGAAAAAGAAAAAAAAAAAACTGTTATTCAAATAGTTATTTGCTATTTTTTCTTTACAAATTATGACAGTAAACTAAGATTTTAAGAAGTGACTTATACACCAGTAGTTGTAAGTCAAAAAGAATCTGCTACATAAATATTATACAAAATTTTATATAAAGTTGTTAATATCATTTTCACATGTCCTTTTAAAATTTGAGCCAACCAATTCATTTTTGGGAAATTAAAGTACAGTGGCCACTAAAATATAGAGTAGAAGTGAAACTGAGCAGAATCTTGTGGGACATTTCCAAGGATGGACCTTCCCCCTCCCTATTTGCCTTGCCTCTTGTTGGTGGAAAAGCTTTAGTATCCTAGAATTTCTCTGATTTCTAAAGAGAAAATTTAATCAGAGAAATGAGAAAATACAGAAACAAAGGAAAACAGTCAAACACGACAAAGTAAAAATAATTTAGTCATAAAATAAAGTCAGGGACATTTACTTCCTCCTCAAATGCTATCAATAATATCCTGAGCCATATCCTGGTGGTGTTTTGTAGATACTAAAATGCACACCAGGTGGAAGATGCTAACTTCATGATGACCATGAGCACAGAGACTTCAGACTGGCTGGAGTCTGATTACTGATAATGTTGACTCCAGGGATTTCACCTGGTTACCTCACTACCCACTAATCAGAAAATTGTGTGTGAGCTGATCATATATCCTCTACCCTCTCCCTCATTTTCTCTCTGAAAACCCTTCCCTGAAAATCTTGGAGAAGTTTGAATATTATGAGCATGAGCTGCCCTTTCTCCTTGCTTAGCTTTGCAATATCACTCTACTTTCCTCCATCACAATGGACTGCAGGTAGATTGACTGCAATACAGGCAAGTGGATCCAAGTTTGGTTCAGTAACAGAAGTCTGAGAATATTTTGAGTTATACAATTACTTTAAATTGAAGACTAAATCCATTTCTCCATTGATGGAAATTTAAGTTGCTTCCATATGCTGGCTATTGTAAATAGTGTTTCAGTGAACTTCAGAGTGCATGTATCTTTTTTGAATTTAAGTTTTCTATAGATATATGCCAGGGAGTAGGATTGAGGGATCATTTGGTAGCTCTATTTTTAGTTTTTCAAGGAACCTCCATACTGTTCTCCATAGTGGCTATACTAATTTACTTTCCAAGAATGTAGGAGGGTCCCCTTTTCTTCACACTCTCTTCAGAACTTATTGTCTATAGACTTTTTAAGTGATGGCTATTCTCACCAGTGTGAGGTGATACATCATTGTAGTTTTGAGTTGAATTTCTCTGATAATTAGTGCTAATCAAGTATCTTTTCATGTGCCTCTTGGCCATCTCTGTATCTTCTTTAGAGAACTGTCTATTTAGATCTTCACATTTTTGATAGGATTGATTGGGTTTTTTTATATTGAGCTGCATGAGTTGGTTTTACATTTTGGGATTTAATCCCTTCTCAGTCCCTCCATTTGCAAATATTTTCTCCTATTTTGTGAGCTGTCTTTTTGTTTTGTTTATAGTTTCCTTAGTGGACAAAGGAGATGCTGTATATATATGTGTGTGTGTGTATATATATATATGAAATATATATATGATTTCATATATATATGAAATCATTCAGTCCTAAAGAAATAGCAAAATAATGCTGTTTGCAGTGACATGGATGGACCTAGAAATTGTCATACTGTGTGAAGTAAGACAGAGAAAGACAAATATCATATCACTTATATATGGAATCTAAAAAAAAAAAAAATGGTACAAATGAACCTATTTACAAAATAGAGAATAGAGTCACAGATGTAGAAAACCAACATCATTACTAAGAGGCAAAGGGGGAATGAAAAGAATAAACTGGAATTGATATATACACACTACTGGCATGCTGCAGTCCATGGGGTTGCAAAGAGTCAGAGAACAACTGAACTGAACTGACTATATATAAAATAGATAATAAAAACCTACTGCATGGCATGGGGAACTCGACCTAAAACTCTGTAATGACATATATGGGAATAGAGTCTAAAAAAGAGTGGATATATGTGTATGTGTATGCATAACTGACTTACTTTGCAGTACAGCAGAACCTAACACAGCATTATAAGTGAACTATGCTCCAATATTCACCAAAATATAACACCTACAGATTGATTTTAATAAAATAAATTGGAGGTTCATGCATGTTTTCTAACTTCCTAGTAATTTTGGGTTTGTGGTATGGTAACATATTTATTGCAATATAATATTTTTTAGGCACTCCATTTGTTCTAGATGTTCACAGTATTTTACTGTGCTATAATTTATTTGTAGTGGGTTACTGAATGGATGCCTGACCCTCATTCCATGGCACAAGTCTCATTCTTTCCTATCTGTACCACTCAACAAGCAGTACTGCCTCCAGAAATGGATGCTCTGCTCTCTGAAGGATGGTATTGTCCAAAGTTCCTTCTCAACATAGGCTAGAAACTTCAGAATACCTTATAATTGAGTGGCACTATTTAACCAAACCAAATAAATTTTACTTCTATATGTTTTTCAGTCACTGCTTTCTTATATATTCAAATTTATTTTCTAAAAGTAAAATAGAATTATTTACCATATCTTAAATCTAAAATGTAAGAAAATGGAATTTTTGACAAAGAGGGTATAAAGATGAAATTGCTGGGTAGAATGTCTCACACACTCAGCATAGTGTAAAAACTCTCTGGCTCTAGAATCTGAAAGACCAGGATCATAAATTCAACTCCACTATTTGCTAGTTGTGTAACCTACAGAAACTACTTGATTTCATTTTTACTCAGCTTTCTCACCTATAACAGGAGGATAATAATATCTATTTCAAAGGGTTCTTGAGAGTATAAGTGAAATATTTATATAAAAAATTGTGTTTAGCATAATTTATGAGTTAAATAAACAGTACTTTTTATTATCAATTATGTCCCTTTTGTTTCCTAAAGATTGTTTCTAAAGGTAGTTTAATGGCTCTTCTGATCCTAGTTTGTTTGTTTTGCTTTTTTTCTTTTCTTAAACTTGTTTTGAACAGTCACAGAAATTTACTCATCATTGTTTCAAATCTGTGAGATATAAAGAAATATTAGCATTTCTTACCTTGATGTACTATAAAATGTCCATATACTACAAAACGTCCTTTCCCATATACTTACCTGTATGTCAATCATATATATTCAATTTATATATCACAATCATGTGAACAGGGCTTCCGAGGTGGCACTAGAGGTAAAGAATCTACCTGCCATGATAGGAGATGCAAGAGACATGGGTTTGATCCGTGGGTCATGTTCAGTCCCTGGGTCAGGAAGATCTCCTGGAGGAGGAAATGGCAATTCACTCCAGTATTCTTGACTGGAAAATCCCATGGACAGAAGAGCCTGACAGGTTACAGTCCGTGGGGTCACAAAGAGTTGGATGCAACTGAGTGACTGAGCGCACACATCATGTAAATAGTAAAAGATAATATAATATTTTTTAAACATAGATCAATTTTCACAAACTATTTATTATGTAATTTTGCACCTATTTAATCTTTAAAAATATATCTAGTACTTTTCAGTATTCTCATTAACTGAAAGAATGGAATGGTGATGTTATCACTATATTTGTCAGCAACTGGAGAAGAATCACTTATCAACTTCTGGAGTCAGTTCAGTTCAGTTGCTCAGTTGTGTCCGACTCTTTGGGAACCCATGGACTTCAGCGCACCAGGCTTCTCTGTCCATTACCAACTCCCAGAGCTTACTCAAACTCATGTTCATCCAGTCAGTGATGCCATTCAACCATCTTTACCCTCTGTCATCCCCTTCAAATGCTGTATAATCACCGTTGTTATAGCATTGCAGCATTAGTCATGAGCCGCGGATAAATTAATTATCTCTCCCTGTTTTACAATTCATGTAACTGATTTTGTGTATAAGTGAAGAATAGTTTAAATTGCTAGCATCAAAGCTGTGTTCTAGACAAATTCGCTTCTTCAGTTTTAAGGGGTAGGTTTATAATCTGAATTTCCACCACAATATTTGTAAATTAAGTGGGTCTCACAAGCCACTATTGATGAAGTTTTAGGATCATTCTACTATTTTGAAATAAGATCCTGAAGTAGAAAATTATCTAAAAACATATTTTTTTGGAAAATAAATTATCAGTTTAAAATACTGACTAATTTCCTAGCTCTCTCAAAAAAAAAGATATATATTAATTTCCAAATTTGTTTAAAAAACAAAACAAAACAAAACAGTAAAACAAATGTTTCTTCTATTACCCTCATTCCTGAATGTGTATTTGGGCATAATTTTCTTTGCTTATAAAACTCAAAATTTAAACATAGAAAGAGACTGAAAGATGTATTTTAACACCGCAATACATAGGTGTATATAGTGTGTTGATCACTACATTCTGGAACATATATTCTCTATATGGAACAAGTAAATATATTTTTATTTTTCAATATTTAATATTAGGAATATTATGATATTTTTTCTTATATGAAACAACACACCAAGTATATAATTCCAAATATATGATAGATATTGTCTATGCTTACCTTGTGAAAATTTGGAATGAAATATAAAGCAGATAGATTTTAAAAACAAACTGTTGAATACTTTATGGAGGAAAAGATAAACCTGAAGGATAAAAGAAGGGCTGACATTGTCTTCAATAATCCATCTTCATTGCTTGGAGAATGTAATACATTTGCAATATTCTACTAAACAGTTGAATTAAATGTCAACTTCTCTCCTTTTTTTTCATGTTCATGTCATGAATAATGATGATTTCAAACGTCATAATAGAAGTATTTACAAGACACTGAACTGCTGGAGAAATGATTCATTCTTCACATTGGTAGTAGTATATCTTAACACCTCCACTGATAATATAAAAATAATTCACCATAACTAATGTTAGTATAATGAGCCAACAGAAACAATAGTGATTTACTACTTGTTATTTACTGTTCTCATTTAAAATAATATAATCTGATCCCATCAACTCATGGGAAATAGATGGGGAGACAGTGGAATCAGTGTCAGACTTTATGCTTTGGGGCTCCAAAATCACTGCAGATGATGACTGCAGCCATGAAATTAAAAGATGCTTACTCCTTGGAAGGAAAGTTATGACCAACCTAGATAGCACATTAAAAAGCAGAGACAATCATATGGTTTTTATCTTTAAATTTGTTAATGTGGTGTATTACACTGATTGATTTGCAGATATTAAAGAATCCTTGCATTCCTGGGATAAAGCCCATTTGGTCATGGTGTATGATTTTTTTAATATGTTGTTGGATTCTGTTTGCTAGAATTTTGTTAAGGATTTTTGCATCTATGTTCATCAGTGATACTGGCCTGTAGTTTCCTTTTTTTGTGGCATCTTTGTCTGGTTTTGGAATTAGGGTGATGGTGGCCTCATAGAATGAGTTTGGAAGTTTACCTTCTATTGCAATTTTCTGGAAGAGTTTGAGTAGGATAGGTGTTATTTCTTCTCTAAATTTTTGGTAGAATTCAGCTGTGAAGCCATCTGGTCCTGGCCTTTTGTTTGCTGGAAGATTTCTGATTACAGTTTCGATTTCTTTGCTTGTGATGGGTCTGTTAAGATCTTCTATTTCTTTCTGGTTCAGTTTTGGAAAGTTACACTTTTCTAAGAATTTGTCCATTTCTTCCAAGTTGTCCATTTTATTGGCATAGAGCTGCTGGTAGTAGTCTCTTATGATCCTTTGTATTTCAGTGTTGTCTGTTGTGATCTCTCCATTTTCATTTCTAATTTTGTTAATTTGGTTCTTCTCCCATTGTTTCTTAATGAGTCTTGCTAATGGTTTGTCAATTTTGTTTATCTTTTCAAAAAACCATCTTTTAGCTTTGTTGATTTTTTCTGTGGTCTCTTTAGTTTCTTTTGCATTTATTTCTCCCTAATTTTTAAGATTTCTTTCCTTCTACTAACCCTGGGGTTCTTCATTTCTTCCTTCTCTAGTTGCTTTAGGTGTAGAGTTAGGTTATTTATTTGACTTTTTTCTTGTTTCTTGAGGTAGGCCTGTAATGCTATGAACCCTCCCCTTAGCACTGCTTTTACAGTGTCCCATAGGTTTTAGGTTGTTGTGTTTTCATTTTCATTCATTTCTATGCATATTTTGACTTCTTTTTTGATTTCTTCTATGATTTGTTGGTTATTCAGAAGCATGTTGTTTAGCCTCCATATGTTTGAATTTTTAATAATTTTTTTTCCTGTAATTGAGAGCTAATCTCTTTAACAAGTGGTGCTGGGAAAACTGGTCAACGACTTGTAAAGAATGAAAACTAGAACACTTCCTAACACCATACACAAAAATAAACTCAAAGTGGATTAAAGATCTAAATGTAAGATCAGAAACTATAAAACTCCTAGAGGAGAACATAGGCAAAACACTCTGACATAAATCACAGCAGGACCCTCTATGACCCACATCCCAAAATATTGGAAATAAAGCAAAAATAAACAAATGGGACCTAATGAAACTTAAAGCTTTTGCACAACAAAGGAAACTCTAAGCAAGGTGAAAAGACAGCCCTCAGAATGGGAGATAATAATAGCAAACAAAGCAACAAAGGATTAATCTCAAAAATATACAAGCAACGCCTGCAGCTCAATTCCAGAAAAAGAAATGACCCAATCAAAAAATGGGCCAAAGAACTAAACAGACATTTCTCCAAGGAAGACATACAGATGGCTAAGAAACACATGAAAAGATGCTCAACATCACTCATTATCAGAGAAATGCAAATCAAAACCACAATGAGGTACCATTACACACCAGTCAGGATGGCTGCTATCCAAAAGTCTACAAACGATAAATGCTGGAGAGGGTGTGGAGAAAAGGGAACCCTCTTACACTGTTGGTGGGAATGCAAACTAGTACAGCCGCTATGGAAAACAGTGTGGAGATTTCTTAAAAAACTGGAAATAGAACTGCCATATGACCCAACAATCTCACTTCTGGGCAAACACACCGAGGAAACCAGATCTGAAAGATACACGTGCACCCCAATGTTCATCGCAACACTGTTTATTATAGCCAGGACATGGAAGCAACCTAGATGCCCATCAGCAGATGAATGGATAAGGAAGCTGTGGTACCATGGAATATTACACCATGGAATACTACTCAGCCATTAAAAAGAATTCATTTGAATCTGTTCTAATGAGAAAGATGAAACTGGAGCCCATTATAGAGAATGAAGTAAGCCAGAAAGATAAAGAACATTACAGCATACTAACACATATATATGGAATTTAGAAAGATGGTAATGATAACCCTATATGCAAAACAGAAAAAGAGACACAGATGTACAGAACAGACTTTTGGACTCTGTGGGAGAAGGCGAGGGTGGGATGTTTCAAGAGAACAGCATCGAAACATGTATGTTATCTAGGGTGAAACAAATCACCAGCCCAGGTTGTATGCATGAGACAAGTGCTCAGGCCTGGTGCACTGGGAAGACCCAGAGGGATCGGGTAGAGAGGGAGGTGGGAGGGGGATCAGAATGGGGAATACATGTAAATCCATGGCTGATTCATATCAATGTATGGCAAAAACCACTACAATACTGTACAGTAATTAGCCTCCAACTAATAAAAATAAATGAAAAAAATTAGATACAATTACAAAAAAAAAAAAAAAAAAAAAAAAAAAAAAAAAAAAAAAAGCAGAGACATTACTTTGCCAGCAAAGGTCCGTCTGGTCAAGGCTATGTTTTTTTCAGTGGTCATGTATGGATGTGAGAGTTGGACTGTGAAGAAAGCTGAGTTCTGAAAAATTGATGCTTTTGAACTTGGAGAAGACTCTTAAGAGTCCCTTGGACTGCAAGATCAGTCCTGGATGTTCATTAGAAGGACTGATGCTGAAACTGGAATTCCAATCCTCTGGCCACCTCCTGTGAAGAGTTGACTCATTGGAAAAGACCCTGACACTGGAAGGGATTAGGGGCAGGAGGAGAAGGGGATGACAGAGGATGAGATGGCTGAATGGCATTACCAACTCAATGGGCATGAGTTTGAGTAAACTCTGGGAGTTGATGATGGATAGGGAGGCCTGGTGTACTGCAATTCATGGGGTCGCAAAGAGTCAGACACGACTGAGCGACTGACTGAACTGAACTGAACTGAACTTTACCCAGTACTATTACTTTTCTTTTAACTTGAATTAATTAAAATATAATTTTGAAATAATAGGTATAAACTAAATGTATGCACATTCAATATGATGGACTTTTTTTTCACTTATAGAAAATTTAATATTAAAGGTAGATTCAACTTTATAGCTCAGGCAAGTGATGACTTTTGTGTATTCTTAGGGGAATCATTGAATAGGTACTAGATATTTTATAAAATAGCACCTTAAAGATATAGTAAAATCTAGAAATTCATCAAGCTGTCTACTTTTCATGCCAGTTCATTCTTTACTCTTTTTTTCTGAAGTATGATATATAATATCTTAACAGGAATTCTTGGTAGCAAGATGAGTTTAAGAATTCATAATCTCTCTAAATATATACACACAGTACAATTCATTTGAGTATATTTCATACACTCGTTAGTAAATTTGTCTTCTGCAGGGTATGGAATTGTTGATGTTGTTCATTTGCTAAATTGTGTCTGACTCTTAGCAACCCCATGAACTGTACCATGCCAGGCTTTCCTGTCCTTCACTATGTCCCTGAGTTTGCTCAAACTCATGTCCATTGAATCAGTGATGCCATCCAACCATCTCATCCTCTGTAACCCCCTTCTCCTCCTGCCTTCAATCTTTCCCAGCATCAGGGTCTTTTCCAATGAGTTGGCTCTTTGCATCAAGGGGCCAAAGTACTGATGCATCGGTTTCTGAACTAGTCATTCCAACGAATATTCAGGGTTGAATTCCTTTAGAATTGACTGGTTTGATCTCATTGTTGTCCAGAGAACTCTCAAGAGTCTTCTCCAGCACCACAGTTCAAAAGCATCAATTCTTTGGCCCTCTGCCTTCGCACATCCTTACATGAATAATGGAAAAACCATAGCTTTGACTGTACAGACATTTGTCAGCAAAGTGATATCGCTGCTTTTTAACACATTGGCTAAATTTGTCATAGCTTTTCTTCCAAGAAGCAAGCATCTTTTTATTTCATGGCTGCAGTCACCATCTGCCATTGATTTTGGAGCCCAGGAAAATGAAATCAGACACTGTCTCCACTTTTTCCCCATCTATTTGCCATGAAATGATGGGACCAGATGCCATGATCTTCATTTTTTTAATGTTAAGTTTTAAGCCAGCTTTTTCACTCCTCTTTCACCTTCATCAAGATATTCTTTAGTCCCTCTTCACTTTCTGTCATTAAAATGGTATCATCTGCATATATGAGGTTGTGGATATTTCTCCCAGCAATCTTGATTTCAACTTGTGAGTCATCTAGCCCACCATTTTGTATGATGTATTCTGCATAGAAATTAAATAAGCAGGGTGACAATATACAGACTTGATGCACTCCTTTCCCAGTTTCGAACCAGTCCATTGTCCCATGTCCAGTTCTAACTGTTGCTTCTTGTCCTGCAAACAGGCTTCTCAGGAGGCAAGTAAAGTGGTCTGGTACTCCCATCTCTTTAAGAATATTCCACAGTTTGTTGTGATCCACACTCGAAGGCTTCAGTGTAGTCAATGAAGCAAATGTAGATTTTTTTTAATGCCCTTGCTTTTTCTATGATTCAATGGATGTTGACAATTTGATCTCTGGTTCCCCCACCTTTTCTAAATCCAGCTTGTACATCTGGAAGATCTTGGTTCACATAGTGTTGAAGCCTAGCTTAAAGGATTTGAGCATAGTCTTGCTAGCATGTGAAATGAGCACAGTTATACAGTAATTTGAACTTTCTTTGACTTTAACTTTCTTTGGAATTGGAATGAAAACTCACTTTTTCCAATCCTTGGGCACTGCTGAGCTTTCCAAATTTGCTGGAGTATTGAGTGCAGCACTTTAACAGCATCATCTTTTAGGATTTGTAATAGCTCAGCTGGAATCCCATCACTTCCACTAGCTTTGCTCTTGGTAATGTCTCTTAAGGCCCATTGGACTTCTACTCCAGGATTTCTAGTTCTAGGTAAGTTATCACACCATGTGATTATCTGGGTCCTTAGAGCTTTGTGCTACAGTTCTTCTGTATATTCTCACCACCTCTTCTGCTTCTGTTAGTTTCTTGCCACTTTTGTCCTTTATTGTACCTATCTTTGCAGGAGATGTTCCCTTGGTATCTCCAATTTTCTTTAATAGATCTGTCTTTCCCATTCTGTTGTTTTCTCTATTTCTTTGCATCATTTACTTAAGAAGACTTTCTTATCTCTCCTTGCTAGTCTTTGGAATTCTGCATTCAGTTGGGTATAGTTTTCTCTTTCTTCTTTGCTTTCACATCTCTTTTCTCAGCTGTTTGTAAGGCCATGTCAGACAACCACTTTGCCTTCTTGCATTTCTTTTTCTTAGGGATGGTTTTTGTCACCGACTCCAAACATTGTTCAGAGAAGGCAATGGCACCCCACTCCAGTACTTTTGCCTGGAAAATCTCACAGACGGAGAAGCCTGGTAGGCTGCAGTCCATGGGGTCGCTAAGAGTCAGACACAACTGAACGACCTCACTTTCACTTTTCACTTTCATGCATTGGAGAAGGAAATAGCACCCACTCCAGTGTTCTTGCCTGGAGAACCCTAGGCATGGGGAGCCTGGCGGGCTGCTGTCTGTGAGGTTGCATAGAGTCAGAGATGACTGAAGCGACTTAGCAGAAGAAGCAGCATCCAAACATTGTTACAAACCTTTGCCCATAGTTCTTCAGGCACTCTGTCTATAAGACCTAGTCCCTTGAGTTTATTTCTCACCTCCAGTATATTATAACAGGGATTTGATTTAGGTGATACCTGAATGGCCTAGTGGTTTTCCCTACTTTTTCAATTTGAGCCTGAATTTTGCAATAAAGAGCTGATGATCTAGCCCATAGTTGGCTCCAAGACTTCTTTTTACTGACTGCATAGAGCTTCTCCATATTTGGTTGCAAAGAATATAATCAATCTGATTTTGGTCTTGACCATCTGCTGATGTCCATGTATATAGTCATCTTGTGTTGTTGGAAGAGGGTATGCAATAGCTATTCTGAGAGTATTTCTAAGTGTGTACAAGAAGGAGCAAATATATAAATGTATTGCAGATAATTATATTTGTGTATTATAAACATATATTAAGCAATGTTTTTCATTGTTGGAGAAAGAAGTATTAAAAGAATTATATATTTTTTAAAATTTGTAACATAAGTTAATGAAAAGAATGAGGCTAGCATAATTCCTGTGGTGCTGAATTAGAAGTATCAGCTTGACAGATATATAGATACATATATTTTAAATATGTAAATATATAGAGGTGATATTATATAGATTGATAGACATAGAAATTAGTATGAATATGTGCATGTACAGTTTTGTGTGTATGTATATATGTACATATATATGTATATGTACACACAAATGCACATATATGTGTTTCTATGTTTAATCCAGTCAAAAGGCCTAAGAGCAATGATACTCCAGTAACAATGATCACAGCTAGTGTCCAGGTCATGGTTTCTAACTACCATTTCCAATTAAAAATAAACAGGACAACTTAGAGTAGTACATGATTCCAGAGATGTTTTAGAGAAAATGCAAAAGGTAAGAATACCTTGTGGCACCAGAAAGCCAGAATTCTTCCAAAAAGAATGCGATCCTGCCAAACAAAAAGTGAAGCTAAACAGGAGAAACATCCTAATGGCCAAACTGAAATAACTTAAGCAACAAAATAAATAATGGTAGTATCAAATTATAATCAATGGAATAAAGTAAATATCTATGAGTTCATACTTGTATAATAACTGAATAATAAATATGGAAGAGAAGAAATAGCTTTCTATTAGAAAAAAACTCAAATTAAAAATATAGAAGCAGTTAGGCAAATATAAAATCTCTATTAATCAAAATATCAGATTGATAATTATTGGAGCCAAGCACCATCCAGGGATGATAAAATAAGTAAGCCAAATTTGGCAATAGGATGTCTGCGTAGTTTTAATTCATATCTCCTGAGGCATTTTTAATTACAAAAGGAACATGACAACATTACAATGAAAAAAATGGAAAAACCAGGCAGACAACAACTTTAAAAAATCTTCAGAGTTATTATCACCCATAATAAATATGTCAAGGTCATAGACCTGGACCAACTGATGCATTTCACCGAAAAGGACGTACCATCACTTTGGCCGTATTTGTGTCGAAAGTGCAGAACTTAAATCTAATAAAAAAACATGAGACAAATTCAAACCTAAAGACACTTCACAAATAATTTAGTAGTCCTCTTCAAAAATTCAAGGATCATGAAAGGCAAGGAACAACCGGCAGCAATCACAGTTTGAGGAAGACCAAGGAGATACAACAACTGAATAATTACTTCATGAAATAGATTCCTCACAGCTTGAGTAACTATTTTATAAATCAACCAAATGTCAAACAATGGCATTGAATTTTTGTGAATGAATCCTCTGAACATTGGTTAAACTTTGTTTGGAAATCTTTAATCAGTAATTCAGTCATTGTACCTCAAGGACAATTCAACTTCCAAAGCTTTCAGAGAAATGGAATTATTGATAGTCTTGCAAACAGGCAGACATTGTAATGTATCTGTAAAAACAATGGAGTTAAACAAACGCAATAGAGAGCTCAGAAAGTATACCAGATTTAACTTAAAATTACAGAATTGCAATTTGCAATGTCTCAATTTCGGTAAAAATATTTTTGCTGGAATTTATATTTCTAAATGGATAAATTTATATCCTGTGGTGTAATTGAATGAAACTGAGAAGGCTTATTATTTGCTGCATCTAAATTGGGGAAGATATGTATCATCATAGAGGGAAACAATTAGGAGATTTGCCTTACAAGAATGATTATTTTAAAAAAGCCATTTTGAATGGAGGCCAAAAGTGAATATCTATGAAAATAAATCAGTGGACTGAAATATTTACACATTTAAATACCAAAATATTAGAATTAAGCATATCTTTAATTTCACAGAATATGCTCACAGATTTCTAAGTACTTCAACATCAGAGAATATCTATTAGTTAAAATTATTATTGCCAGTAGAGACAATTCAATGAATAATATCCATAATGCCAAATTTAGTAACCATAAAATTCAACTTTGAATAATATTGTAAGAAATGATATGAAAGAAATGTGAATATATTTAAAAATGCACTCTGAAAAGAAATAATATGGTACCTGTGAAATAGTATTGTTGTTGTTGTTGTTAGTCACAAAGCTGTGCCCGACTCTGAAAAGCCTGCCAGGATCTTCAGTCCATGGAATTTCCCAAGCAAGAATATCAGAGTGAGTTGTCATTTTCTTCACCAGGGGATTTTTCCAATGCAGGGATCAAACCTGCATATCTTGCATTGGCAGGTGGATACTTTACCACTAAGCCACCAGAAAAGTATTAGGGATAGATATTAAAGAGTTTAGTGACTATGCACCAAAATTATTACACCTCTTTTTATTTATTTATTTATTTATTTATTTTTACTATTTGCACTGGTGGCTCAGACAGAAAAGAATCTGCCTGCAATGCAAAAGACCTGGATTTGATCTGTGTGTCAGGAAGATCCCCCAGAGAAGGAAATGGTAACCCACTCCAGTATTCTTGACTGGAGAGTTCTATGGACAGAGGAGCCTGGCAGGCTACAGTCCATGGGGTCACAAAGAGTCCAACACTACTGAGCAACTAACACTTTATTTTTAATGCTTGATTAGTAAGTATGTCTGTTTTGTTTTAATGTATGTTATTTATTATAATTTTAGTGTGTTAAAAATGTTTGAATAAATTATCAGCTTGTTATTCATTACAAGTTCATTGGAGCAACTGATGTTTAAGCTGAAACTCCAATACTTTGGCCACCTGATGCGAAGAGTTGACTCATTTGAAAAGACCCTGATGGGAAAGATTGAGGGCAGGAGGAGAAGGGGATGACAGAGGATGAGATGGTTGGATGGCATCACCGACTGGATGGACATGGGTTTGGGTGGACTCTGGGAGTTGGTGATAGACAGGGAGGACTGGTGTGCTGCGGTTCATGGGGTTGCAAAGAGTCAGACATGACTGAGTGACTGAATTGAACTGAACTGATTCATTACAGAACTCTTCCAAAAAATGTAATGTTTTTTAGAATTTTTAAGTAAGTGCACAAGGGTCAGGAAAGCTCTCTGAGAAGAAGTACTGAAAGCTGAGAATGCCTCAGCTATGTGAAAAAAAAAAAGAGTGTTTATGGCAAAAAGAAAAAAAAAGATGAGTCTCAGAGATTGAACCTTCAGAAGACTGAGGCTGTTGGATATTGCGTTTGATGGCTAGAAGGGTGCAATGAGGAAAATACTTCAAGAGATAGGAATACCAGACCACCTGACCTGCCTCCTGACAAATCTGTATGTAGGTTGGGAAGCAACAGTTAGAACTGGATGTGGAACAACAAACTGGTTTCAAATTGGGAAAGGAACACATCAAGGCTGTATATTATCACCCTGCTTATTTAACTTATATGCAGAATATATCATATGAAATACCAGGCTGAATGAATTACAAGCTGGAATCAAGATTGCTGGGAGAAATATCAATAACTTCAGATATGCAGATGGCACCACTCTTATGGCAGAAAGAGAAGAATTAAAGAGTCTCTTGATAAAAGTGAAAGAGGAGAGTTAAAAAGTTAGCTTAAAACTCAACATTCAGAAAATTAAGATCATGGCATCTCGTCCCATCACTTCATGGCAAATAGATGGGAAAACAATGGAAACTGGAAGAGACTTTATTTTGGGGGGCTCCAAAATCACTGCAGATGGTGACTGCAGCCATGAAACTAAAAGACACTTACTCCTTGGAAGAAAAGCTATGACAAACCTAGACAGCACATTAAAAAGCAGAAATATTACTTTACCAACAAAGGTCCATCTAGTCAAAGTTATGATTTCTCCAGTAGTCATGTATAGATGTCAGAGTTGGACCATAAAGAAGGCTGAGCACTGAAGAACAGATATTTTTGAACTGTGGTGTTGAAGAAGACTCTTGAGAGTCTCTTGGACTTCAAGGAGATCAAACCAGTCAATCCTAAAGGAAATCATTTGGAAGGACGGATGCTGAAGCTGAAACTCCAATACTTTGGCTACATGATGAGAAGAACTGAATCACTGGAAAAGACCCTGATTGAAGGCAGGAGTAGAAAGGACAAGAGAGGATGAGATGGTTGGATGGCACTACTGACTCAACGAACATGAGCTTGAGTAAACACTGAGTTGGTGATGGGCAGGGAACCCTGCGTGCTGCAGTCCATGGGGTTGCAGAGTTGGACATGATAGTGACTGTACTGAACTGAACAGGAGATATAGGAAGTATTCCAAATAAGCAATATCTATCTATATCACCTATTATAGCCTAATCAAGATGTCAATAATATTTTGTGTGTCACCATATGTGAGATGAGCATTAAACAACTACATATTTAAATATTGAATCAGGCATAATTGTTGAATTTTATAAATAACACTTACACTTCAGTGTTTATTCTTTCTGCATCAATTTTATTTATAATGCTACTTCAATAGTGTACTGAAATTTCCTCCAAATGTGTCCTTCATTGCAAAAATTTTCTCTCCAAATCCTGAATTAATTGAAATTGAGCCTTTCACCAGCAACTAATTAATATGTTTCTGAATAATTTGTTAGAAGGAAGATGATAAGTAGATACATATTGTTTTTACACGACAATCATCTCCTCTTTTAGAACTATATCTCATGTCTTTTATTTTACTCAGCCTCTGTGAACTGCTGTATTTATTTCAAATGTCTATTTCATAGACAGAATGTTACCATAGCTTTCTTTACCATAGTTTTGGCCTTACTTGGAGTTAAATGAGGGTCAGATTTCATTTACCATCTGACAACTATCAGGCTTGTTCTGATCAATAGATTGTAATGGCTTTCCAAGGCCCAGAGATATTGACTCATATATCCAAATAACCAGATTTCTGAGCAAGGACTGGAAGATTGTGCATTTATAATTTACAATGAGATATCTCCTGAAAGCTACACATTGTTGCACTATTTGCCTCTTCAAGTAGAAGCACCACTGATTTAGAATGATAAAGCAGTACAGAATATCCCTAAGTGAATGTGGATTGGGATGTGAATGGAAGGGAACATGAGGGAGATTTGAGGAACTGGGTTAAAAGTCACAACATTCTGGCATTAAAAAAATAATAATAAAAGCAAACCTTAGTTTCTCATATCTAGAGAAGTTTTGCTGCACTGTGAAACAGGATGTTAGGTAGTATCTTAAAAAGATAATTGGAAGGGAACATGAAGGAAATTTCTTGGCAGATGGAAAGTTTTATATCTTATTTGGGGTGATGATTGCTTGGGTGTATCCACTGGCAAAAGCTCATCAGTTGTGTGCATAAGATCTGTGCATTTTATCCTGTGTAATGTTTTTCTTTTTTTTTTCCTCAATAACAAAGTACAATATAAATTTCTTGGAAACTTCATAAATTAAACTGCCATCAAACACTTGAAAGATGGAGTAATAATGATTCTGATGGCATTTCCATTTAATTATCCAATAGAATAAGTGCAAGAGTGAAGATGTTAGAGAGTATCATAAGTAACAATTGTATAAGAATTGATATTTTTACTACTCAAATTGTTCCTTTCACTGACATTTTATATTCAGTTATTCCAAAGTGAAATAATATAGTTCCTAGCCCATGAAATTAATCTTTTTTTCTCCTGGAGATAGATTTTTCTTTTTCCAACCACCTTTGGAAACACTCTACCTCAGGAGAATTTTGGTTTCACCTGAACTATGTCTTGAATTGTCCAAATTTACTGTCATGGACTTTGACCATATAACTCTTTCAAAGAATTTCATCATGCTAGGCTACCAAGAACTAGAACATAGATATGGAATACTGAATATCTTGGTAGTCACACATATATGCAAAGAGGGTTAAAGATAACTTATTTGAAATCACAAAGGCCCACTGTATTATAAAATTTTTGTCACCCAGTATCTTCCCAACCCAGGGATCGAACCCAGGTCTCCTGTGTTGCAGGCAGATTCTTTCTCATCTGAGCCACCAGAGAAGTCCAAGAACACTGGAGTGGATAGCCTATGCCTTCTCCAGGGAATCTTTCTGACCCAGGAATTGAAGCTGGGTCCCCTGCATTGCAGGAGGATTCTCTACCAGCTGAGCAACCTACCGGAGAAGGCCTAGGCATTTACCATACTAAATATTAAAATAAACATTTCCACCCATTTTTACACTCTTCATAGCTCTAGGTCATACTATTATTAATTTTTCCACTTAAATGAGAAATATAGTCTACATCTCATCTACTGTTATTATTTCTGCATCTCTTGTGCCCTAAATCTCCCTCTACTGATGGCAGTGGTATGGAATAACAATGAGAAGGGGCCTTGTCCTCACCCTTGTGAATATTTTAGAGGAATTTAACAGGCATATGAACACCTTTTGTGATTCCAAGCAGAAAAGATTTCCTATTCATACAATAGTCATGGAAAGTTATTGATAATACGTCTTTTATTTTTCTGACTTCTTACTTTATACCTTTAATTCAAATGGCTTTTTAACTTATGGATTGTTAAGAATAAGGAATAGTAATATAGTAATATAGATGTAACATCTACAAAGAAAGCTAAACATAAAGACTTTAAATGTTCATCACTTCAATGAACTTTACAGTGAACAATATGGTGATTATTTTGATTATAGTTGTGTTAATTACAATAGTATGTACAAATTTTTCTAAAATCTAAAATCAAACCAATAAATATCCTGTGCCTGATAAGACAGCTTCATTTTAGCTTTAACTATATCAAAGAGGTTTTCTTATACCTTTTCAAAGTATAATTTTTGTTTGTGAAAAACAAAATACCATAGTCTTTGTGAATGCTATCAACACGATTGCTGTGCAAGGTCAATTTAACATAGTAACCTAAAATGGTTCTCTGAGGGTATGATTCTTTTTCCATGGGTTTAAGAATGCAGGATATAAATAGAATGAACAAGATTTCCCTACTTTTATGTATTTTTACCTAGTGAACAGGTTACACTTTGTGTGAAACCAGGCATATCCACAGACCAGAGTGAAAGCTAATAGACAATATAAGGATAAGAAAAGTTATTGAAAAATCACAGGAATCTTGGAGGTATTGTGTAACATTTATTTCAAAGATGAAGAGACAGTCTGGATTGATTTTAATAGCTAGGAGCAGGGCATGAGAAAAGTGGCAGGAGATTAACAGGAAGGAAATAATTTTATGAATTTCTTTCATTGCATTAGGCTTAACATTCCTTATTCCACTTAATTTTCTCGGCAAGGTTTTGAGTTTACTGTTCTTCAATATTTATTTCATGAGAGCTAAAGCTGTGTTAAGTAACTTCCAAAAAATTTTTAGAGCTAGAGTGGTAAGAACCAAGAAAGAAGTGGTGTATATAGTTTTTTTTTTTTTTTTTTTTAATTGATAGCACCAAAATTCCATTGAAAGGAAATTTTATTAAGGAAAATCATTAAAGATGAATGAGAGCAGAAAACATAGACTTTTGGAATATGTGGCAAAAGGAACTCCAAGCACAAAATAAAAAAAAAAAAAAACACTTAAAAATTAGCATTATTGTTCAGTCACATAGTCGTGTCCAACTCTGCAAACCTATAGGACAGTCTCCTCTGTCCTTCATATCACCTAGTTTGCTCAAATTCATGTCCACTGAGTGGGTGATACAATCTAACCTCCCATCCTCTGCCACTGCTTTTTCCTTTTGCCTTAAATCTTTCCCAGCACCAGGATATTTTCCAGTGTGTTGGCTCTTTACACCAGGTTTCCAAAGTATTGGAGTTTCAGCTTCAGCATTAGACCTTCCAACGAATATTCAGGGTCGATTTCCTTTAGGATTGACTAGCTTGATCTCCTTGCTGTCCATGGGACTCTCAATAGTCTTCTCCAGCACCACAATTCAAAAGTATCAACTTTTTGGCATTCATGCTTCCTTATTGTTCAACTCTCACATCCATACATGTTTACTGGGAAAACCATAGTTTTGTCAAGATGGATCTTTGGCAACAAAATGATATCTCTGCTTTTTAATATGCTGTCTAGGTTTGTTTCATGGCTGTAGTCACCATCCTCAGTGATTTTTGAGCCAAGAAAATAGAATCTGTTGTACAGTAGTTTGAACATTCTTTGGCATTACCTTTTTTGGGGATTGAATGAAAACTTATCTTTCCTGGTCCTGTAACCAATGTCATGCTTTCCAAATTTACTGACATGTTGAATGCAGCTCTTTAACAGCATCATCTTTTAGAATTTGAAATAGCTCAACTGAAATCCCATCACCTCCATTAGCTTTGCTTGTAGTAATGCTCCCTAAGGACCACTTGACTTCACACTCCAGGGTGCCAGGCTCTAGGTGAGTGAGCTGACCATCATGGTTATCCTTATCTTTAAGACATTTTTGTATAGCTCTTCTATATATTCTTGCCACCTTGTTCCATGTCTGATTCGAACTGTTGCTTCTTTACCTGCATAGAGATTTCTCAGGAGGTACATAAGGTGGTCTGGTATTCCCATCTCTTGAAGAAATTTCCCCAGTTTGTTGTGATCCACACAGTTAAAGCCTTTAGCATAATCAATGAAGCAAAAGTAGATGTTTCTCTGGAAATCTCTTGCATTTTCAATGCTCCAATGGATGTTGGCAATTTGATCTCTGGTTCCTCTGCCTTTTCTAAGCTTGAACATCTAAAAGTTTTCCATTCATGTACTGTTAAAGCTTAGCTTGGAGAATTTTGAGCATTACATTGCTAGTGTGTGAGATGAGTGAAATGGTGTGGTAGTTTGAAAATTCCTTGATTGTCTTTCTTTGGGATTGGAATGAAAGCTGACTTTTTCCAGTTCTCTGGCCACTGTTGAGTTTTCCAAATTTGCTGGCATATTGAATGCAGCACTTTAACAGCATCATTTGGTCACTATCCTATACAATTTTTTGAATAGTTCTTCAAGCATTTTGTCTATCAGATCTAAGCCCTTGAATGTATTCATCACCTCCACTGTAAAATCATAAGGGATTTTATTTAGGTCATACCTGAATGACCTAGTGGTTTCCCCTACTTTCTTAAATTTTTATCCTGAATTTTGCAGTAAGTGCAGGAAGATCTACTGGAGAAGGGATAAGTTACCCACTCTAGTTCTTGGGCTTCCCTTGTAGCTCAGCTGGTAAAGAGTCTGCCAGCAATGCAGGATACCTGAGTTTGATATCTGAGTTGGGAAGATCCCCTGGAGAAGGGAAAGACTACCCACTCCAGTATTCTGGCCTGGCAAATTCCATGGGCTATATAGTCTATGGGGTATTAAAGAGTCAGACACGACTGAATGACTTTCACTTACTTACATTTGCAATAAGGAGTTCATGATATGAGCCATAATCAGCTCCAGGTCTTGTTTTACCTGACTGTGTAAGACTTCTCCATTTTAGACTGCAAAGAATATAGTCAATCTGACTTTGGTCTTGACCATCTGGTGATGTCCCTTTGTAGAACATCTCTTGTGTTGTAGCAAGAGGGTGTTTGCTATGACCAGTGTGCTCTCTTGGCAAAACTCTGTTAGCATTTGCCCTGCTTAATTTTGTAACACAAATCCAAACTTGCCTATTAATCTGGGTATCTCTTGACTTCCAAGTTTGCATTCTCATCCCCTATGATGAAAAGGACAGCTTTTTTGGTGTTAGTTCTTGAAGGTCTTAGAATTCTTCATAGAACCCTTCGACTTCAGTTTCTTCAGCATTATTGGTTAGGTCATGGACTTGGATTACTGTAATGTTGAATTGTTTGCCTTGGAAAAGTGAAAGTGAAAGCAAAGTCACTCAGTCGTGTCTGACTTTTTGAGACTCCATGGACTGTAGCCTACCACACTCCTTCGTCTATGGGATTTTCCAGGCACTCACTGGAGTGGATTGCCACTGCCTTGGAAACAAACTGAAATTATTTTGTTTATGTTTGACATTGCATCCAAGTATATATCACATTTTGGACTCTCTTGTTGACTCTGAGGACTACCCCATGTCTTCTAAGGGATTCTTGCCCACAGCAGTAGGTATAACAGCTATTTGAATTAAACTCACCCATTCCTTTCATTTTAGTTCACTGATTCTTGAGATGTTGGTGTTCAATTCTGCCATCTCCTGCTTGACCATGTCAATTTACCTAGATTTATAGACCTAAAATTCCAAGTTGCTATGCTATATTGTTTTTCACAGCATTAAACTTTACTTTCACCACCAAACATATCCACAACTAGGTATTTTTTCCACTTTGTCTCAGCAACTTCATTCTTTCTGGAGTGATTAGTAATTGCCCTCTGCTCTTCCCCAGTAGCATCTTAGACACCTTCTGACTGGTGGTATTCATCTTCCAGTGTCATATATTCTTGCCTTTTCATACTATTCTGGGGTTCTCACAGAGAGAATACTGGAGTGGTTTGCCATTTCCTCCCCCAGCAGATCACATTTTGTCAGGACTCTTATTGTGACCCATGTGTCTTGGGTGGCCCTGCAAGGCATGGCTCATAGCTTCACTGAGTTACACAAGCCCTTCACCATGACAAGACTATGATCCATGAAGGGGTAAAAAATCAGTGCTTTAAAAAGAAAAGGAAACAATAAAGAAGAAGAAGGATCATTACTTTGTTTTGTTTATGGAGGAAAAGTAAAAATGGGTAGGAAGGGGAAACTAAACAAAAATTGAAGCCAGAGAGTTTTGTAAAAGTGCATTCTATATGAGCAAAAAATCCAGAGAAAACTCCAGGTAGATGAAGAAAACTTTTTGAAGAACAAGTATTTTGGGAGCAAAGTTGCATGTTTTGTGTTCCTCAAATCCTCCATCAAGAGTGATGAAAACTTGGTCAGGATAGTTTTTCTGTTGTAATTGTTGGGGGCGGGTGCTTGATTTGATCATAGGTTTTGTTTTCAAACCTTCAAGGCATTGTGTAAAGCAGGCACACATAGGTAAAAGGAAAACCCTTGGATCTGAGGCCTTCCAGTTTCTCACAGATTTTGTTCTTATTGTTAGTTTACCTGAATCTTAAAAATCAGAAAATGGAAGCTAACACCTATCTTTTGACATGCTTTCTAAGCTGAGCAATAAATAAATGACTTATAGAAAAGCATAATTTAAGTAAATTTGGTCTGGAATATCGCTAAAATTACTTTTGGAAATTTAGAGGCAATTAGTGATGATCTAACTGAATGTATTTTTTAAAGAAAGAAAATTATGCAATTCTATTTGTTTAAAATATATATTTAAAATCAAAGTACTTCCAAGTATAGACTGTCAACTTGTTTCAATAAATAGATAAATTTGTAATTAGTAGCATCTGTTTACTTATAAACACACATATGCTATAGCCCATAAACTGAGATTATCCTCCTTAGTAATGTATTCCCTATAGTACTACTTACAATTTGAGTCTCCTTAGAAAAACAACCTTCATAAATATTTATTTTGAGGTCCTGTATTACATAATGGTTAAGATCATAGGATATATATTCAGGAGAATATGGTTCAAATACTGACTCAGCCACCTTAAATCTGTGGGGGCCTGGATAAATTGCTTATCTCTTCTGAGCCTTTGTTGCCTCTTCAAAACTGATGTTTTGGCTCTCCAACTCTGTGTAATGAGATACCCCAGGCTTAGAGGTTCAATGACCATGTTCATATGGTCGAAGTTCTAAGACAAAGGAATGTGGTCCTGGCAAAGGGGACTGTAGTCTCTGATTCACAATATCTGGGGCCTGCACTGTGCCTCTCCATTGAGTTCCGATGGGATTTCTCCCTGACCACGGTTGCCACCTCAGTGCTTTTGGCCTCTCTTTCTCTATGTAGCATCTCATCCTTCTAAATCTTTCTTTTTAATCAAGCTTTTCACAGTATGGTCTGCTTAGGGATGTCACAACATCTTACATGGTGACTGATTTCTGAGAGATGGGAAATAGAAGCTGCCAGCCCAGTGAATGTCTACAGCAAGAAATGGTACAGCGCCACTCCTGCTGTGTTCTTTATTAAAGAACTCACAGATCCCCACCAGAGTTGAGGTGGTGGAGAACAGACTAGACAATTTGATGAGGAGTGGAGAAGTCACATTGCAAAAAGCTTGTCCAACAGGAGGTATGGTTCTGCCTATTGTTAAGAATTACAGTATGTTACCTGGGAAAATGATGCTTATTTTATGAAGGTTTTGTGCCATTTAACAGATATATCAGGGATTGAAGCACACCAGGCACCCAATTAATGATGGTAGTTCATTATATTGAATAGCTCAATTTGGATTATAAATTCTCAAATAGTAATATTAGAATTAGAACAATCTGAAAAATAGTGTGATTTGACTCTAGTGCAAATCAAAGTGAAAACATAAATGATATGATTTTAGTATAAAATACATAAACCCTCAGTACAGTATTTAGAACTGTTCTTATAAATGGCATGTGTTAATACTATTCTGATCTCCCCAAGAGAGCAGGGGAGTGAGCAGTCCTGAGGTTCACCTGGGTGGGAAGTCAAGGAAGGGTTGGGAGATCCTTGCCATTTCCAGTTGCAAATGGCAAGATTTCTATTGGAGAATACTCAGAATGATGAGAATCAAGACATCAGGAAATCTGAAGTCCTTTGGGAAATGCATTTTAGTTTCTATTACAGAAAAACATTAACAAATAACTACATGCCAGTGACCAGAGACAGAAATTGAAGTAGGCAGTCATGGAATTGGCTTAAATTAGGTCTAGACACAGATATGATGGTACTGATGGGGCTGACAGTGATGCGGTCAATTGTCATGAGAAACAAGAGTTTCAAGCTTTATTTGATTGAAGATATATTTTTCTTTCATCTTTAAAACAAACAACCAAGTCTAATGCAAGATTTGGGAAGACGCTCTGAGCGGAAATAAATATTTGACAAAATAATAGCCTCAAGTTTTAGTCTATCCTATTTACTAATATTAGGCAAAAGATTCCTTTCAGTTTGGGTTTATCTTTGTGACCTCTTATGGATAATTTGTCAAAAGGACAGCAAGCTGAAAGAACAAAAAATAGCCTAATGTGAACTCTTCTAACTTCTTAGAGATTGAAACAGTTGAAGTATGTTTCTCTCTCTAACTTTTTCTGGTAAATCTGGGCAAAGAAAGTATATTTCAGGAGCATGAGTCACAGTTTTATTTATATTGGCACCTATGTTTTTACTTGCATTGGTTTGCCACAGACTTGGGGAAGTAAAGCATTATTTGTTTCCAGTTTGGTGCTAATGTACATGACTAATGCACTAATAAATATTGCAAGTAAATCAATTGCATTTCCTAATAGCAAGGTGAACAGCAATGGCATTTTATGCAAGACCATAGGAGATTGAGCTCTAAACCTGAAAAGGGATGATTCTAACCCTGACATTTCATTATTTCTTGGGATTTGTGCATCTCCCTTAATGTACGGTTAATGTAATTTGAGGTTATGAATCTTTTTTATGGTCTTCCTTTATATCCTTAAAGTAACAAATTTCAAGTTTTGACTATAGCAGAAAGCATTCACAGCGTTCTGACTAGGAAACTAAACACTGAGACATTTTCATTCTTTCTCAGGGAAAATGTATAAATCCTATTTATTTCTTCATTGGAATATGTACTTTGGGTGAATAATGTCTGACATATATTTGTTGCTAGTAAAATCCTCAGAATCTGTCCCATTCAGTTCATTGTTTCTGCCAGGGAAGCATGGGGTTGAAATAACAAGAAAGAATAAACAACAAAAATATTGGGGTTTGCAGTAAATGCAATATGATTGATCATCTCAGGACTCTCTGTGCCCACTGAGTTGTATTCCAAGAACCATTTAAAAATGGCTCAGCACCTTACATGACCAATCCTGTAAAGGAGCCAAAAGAGAATGGATTCTCTTCAGAGGTTTTGAAACATGTACAAAGGAACATTTTTCATTCATTTGAAATCTGAATGGCACTAAAATGCTTTTTTTCTCAGAAAAATTCACTTTCCTACATAAAATACACAAATAGTTTTCCCTGTGGTGCACAGATTTATTGACATTTGGGGAACCATATTTGTGTGTGTGTGTGTGTGTGTGTGTGTTTAACCACTAAGTAAAAAATTCCTTTGAGCCCATCTATCATTATTGCTCAGATCCACCAAGCAAAGATCAAAAGTGACACTCTTGCACTCAGGCAAAGGCAGTTTGTTTATCTGTGTGTGGCAAGGGAGAACATACACCAGGGGAAATTGAGGTCACCTTAGCAAGAAGGAGTTAAGAAGACTTCTAGGGGCTGGGTGACATTCGGTAATTTTATGAAGAAATTAGAGAAGTAGGGACCAGATCTAGATTGGATGCTGTCAAAATGTGGGCAGAGGTGTTGATGTGATGTTTTAATCATTTTTATCCAGGAGAAAGGATGATTAAGTCAAAGGAAAGGTGGCATTGGTAAAAAAGTAAAAGCAGTCATTGTTCAGAAGGAGGGAGTTAGTTACATTTGCAGCTACATAATCACCTTGATTGTGGCCTGTGAGATACACTGTTTATGTTCTAATGATCTGCTTCTTAGCAGGGTTAATTTTCACTTACTCATGATGTTGGAAAAATACAGAAAAAATTTAGCCCACACTTTATCCTTCTCAGAACTATACATTTGTCAGGATTTCAAAATTCTTGGGAAAATAAAAATTGGAAATAAATCTGTTTGAATATTTTAGTTCATAACTATTAATACTTTAGATAGATAGACATAGATATATAGATATATAAGTAACATATAATGAGGTATATATCTTTATAATATAGAGAGGTATTCCATAGATAAAGCTTCCCAGGTGGCACTAGTGGTTAAGAACCTGCCTGCCAATTCAGGAGATGCAAGAGATGTGGCTTCAATCCCTGCGCTGGGAAGATCCTCTGGAGGAGGGCATAGACACCCACTCCAGTATTCTTGCCAGGAGAATTCCATGGACAGAGGGGCCTGGCGGGCTACAGTCCATGGGGTCGCAAAGTCAGACATGACTGAAGTGACTTACAAAGCACGCACAGCAATCACCAAATACTGTTAATCCTAATCCTAGCAATAAAGAAGCTCAGTGCTAAGCCTCAGCTACCAAATAAAATAAAATTACCCAAAGGGTAATTTGAATCTTCCTATAGAGAAGAAGACAAAAAGAAGATAAACAGGGCTCCAACTTCATCTGCTTTGATCAGTCCTCACAGAGACACATTTGAGAACTTTCCTATGGACTAAAATACTACCTTCTCTTCCTTCCTTGTCCTTTTTCTGCTCTCCCATTTTTTTTTTCATATTCCTTTTATCCTTAATGTGCAGATACTGCTATTTTAAAATTTGAGGCTGTGATAATAAGCATGTTGAATGTATATTTTAAAAGAAGAGAGAGAGGAGGTAGTAGCAAAATGGCATCATGACACAGGCTCCTTCCAAACTGAGGCCCAGGATTGCAAGAAAATATTTGTCTTTGCTCACCATTAGAACCTCAGTACTTAATCGATGTAGCATTCAAAATATTTATGACATGAATGAGTACACCCATGATGCAAAACCTAGGTTCATGTGTCATGATGTACCACATACACTACAAAATCTCAGTTATTTACAACAAGAAAAGTTCATATCTCATACTTCTCCATAACTACTGTGGGTTGACTGTGGATATCTTTTGAATTGACTGTTTTTGTAAATTAGGCTAATGGAAGAACTTTTGTCCTGGAAAATTGCTAACTGATAAGGCAGGGGAAAATAATGCCACTACTTATAGTTTTCTGCCACATTTCATTGGCCAAATCAAGTCATAAGAGCAAACTTAACAGGTGGAAAGCATTTATAGTACCTCAGAAAAAATAGATTATTTGTGAATGATGATATAATATTCCATTTGTCCTAGCTAATACTAACATATTTGGGGGAAAAAATCAGAAAGAGACTCATAAGATTTTTGGTTCTAAAAGATTACAACTAGAAAGTCATGTTAGGATTTAGTTTAATATTTTCAACAGTCCTCTTAAGAGAGGAGCTAAAAAGGATCACATGCAGGTATTAACAGATTAAAACAGGATTCTTTTAAACTGCATATAATCACTCACATGATAAACAAATTTGGGAATTGGACCTTTTTTTACATTTACAGAAATAAATTATCCTTTTCCATATTCCCTATAAAGATGTACCAGCAAGAATGGCAAAGTTCCAATGCTTTAAGTTTTAAAGAAATTTGAGGGAATTAAATACAGCTAATTTGAATAGTTGAAAGTACAGGTGATCTATTTGTTGTGCCTGTAGTTCAAAGAAGTGGCATCATTACTAACACAAATACCTCTCCCCGTGGCTCAGACGGTAATCTGTTTGCAATGTAGGAGACCTGGGTTTGATGCCTGCGTTGATCCCCTGGAGAAGGGAATGGCAACCCACTCCCCATATTCTTGCCTGGAGAATTCCATGGACAGGGAGCCTCAGTGGGCTACAGTTCATGGAGTTGCAGAGCTGGACACAACTGAGCTAACACACACACACATGGAAAGCATGACAACCTGTCAGAACATCAATAAAATGACTGTACATCTGACACATTCACTAAGACTCTTTCAGTTTTTCACAGATACCTAAAAGTAGTTGAGAATAACGTTTTAACCAATTTGAATTATTTATTCTTGCTGCCGGTAGCAGTCATTTTTCCATAAGGCAATTTCATGGGTGACACTTATACTAAAGAATGAGCATGTCAATGAAGGCTGTTTTAGGTGAGATTAATTAACAAGGTGTTTAGCAAATACTATAGTTTGCCAATTTGAAGAGAATGCATTTATGATTCTTCTCTTATAGTGAACAATAAAAATGCTGTGCTAAATAGCTGCCTGTCTCCAAATGATGTTCATCCTTGAAGACCTTAAGCAGCCTCCCCTTTTGTACAATGTCCTTTCCATTTATTCTACATCCCATTGATCTCTTTTTCTTTTGCATAGCACTTTAGTGTGTTAACTACTGATTTGTTATTTAACAAATAACACAAGCTAGATCTGTTCCCAGGGTAACCTGACTTATAAAACATTTTTATGCTCTCCACCCTTATTCATGCTCATTGGAACTATCAGGTGCAGAAAGAGCAGCCACCAGAACCTTATCACCTACCGTGAGGTATTCAGTATGCTTGACCTTTGATTTCATTAATTAGTAATAAATCACATTGAGACTTGTAGTTCCAGGCATAGTTCTAATCTCTCAAAATATTGAGGTGAACAATATAGATGAAGCCTTTCTATTTATAATTAACATTAGAGAATTGCTCCTCAATATGTATCTTTATGTTTAATAGATACAACAGCTTTGTAAGATTGGTATTATTATTATTATTATTTTGGTATGTGTAGAAGTTGAGTAAGTAGGGCAGGAGTGGGTGACTTTCTCAGGTCAAGCTACTAGTAGGTAGCATAGGGTATTAATTTTCTTGGGCTACCATCCAATTTGCTTTCTTATTGCATTAATGTTGGTGGACTGTGGTCTCCCTTTTCAGCTTTTCCACTTTCATCAAGATTTAATGCATGTTGGCCTATGAGTCTTTTCAAGAAGGTTGTTTTCTCCTTCACATTTTAAATTGTATTTATTTATTTATTTATTTTTGATTACGCTGGATCTTCACTGCCTCACACAGGCATTCTCTAGTTGCTGTGAACACGGGTTACCCTTTGATTCAGTGGATGGGCTTTTCATTGTGGTGGCTTCTCTTGTTGCTGAATGTTCAGTAACTTTAGCATACGAGCTTGTTGCTACTCACGAGCTCTAGAGCATAGATTCAGTGGTTGTGACAAATAGGCTTAGTTGCTCCATAGCATATGGAATCTTCCTGGACTAGGGATTGAACAAAACAGCTTTAATGAGGTATTTATGGGGGGAAAAAGAAAAGCTAGATGTATCTAATGTATACAGTTTGATGAGTTTGGAGATACACCTATTCCCATGTGAAACTATCACTAAAATGGAGGTGATAAACATTTCTATCACCTGCAAAACTTTCCTCTTGGCCTTTATCGTCTGTTTGTGTTTGTTGTAAGAACATTTAACATGAGACCTACTCAACAAATTTTCGAATGCACAATACTAAATTGTTACCTATGTGGTATAGCAGATCTCCAGAATTACTTGTGTAACTAAAATGTTACACATATCAAGGAACAATTCTACATTTCTCCCTCTGCCTTGTCCCCGGCAACCACTAGTCTACTTTCTGTTTCTAAGCATTTGATTATTTTAGATTCTTCATATAAATCAAACCATGTAGTATTTGTTCCTTTGTGATGGGCTTATTTCACTTAGAGTTCTCTAGGTTCATCCATATTGTCCCATATAGCAAGATTTCCTTGTTTATTAATGCTGAATCATATTCCATCGCATATAGAGACAAGGTAAATGTCCATTGGTAGGTGAATGGATAAAGGGAATGCTCCTTCACTTTTAGGACAAATTTCCTAACATTATTCTACCATTTCCAACCTGAGTCATGGCAAGACCCCTGGACTTAATAGTCTCTCCATCACTGGGGTCATTTAGAGATTGTTTATCACAGTACCATGGATAAAAACTTAGACACTTATGAATGACACAGTTCTCTTCTCAAAATCAAAACAAAACTAGCTTTCAGTGTTAAATTGACCAAGAAATTTTTGAAGTAGTGTAAACCTCCTTGGTTACAAATGTATATGAAAAAAAATGCCATTAGGAGAAAAATTTTCAAATAATTTAACAGTAACAACTATTTAAACCATTTTATTCTAATTTCATTTCATCTCAGCATAGTCATTGTCATAATCATCGTCATGACTGTCATAAGTAACACACATTGTTAAAGACCAATTATGGACCACATGGCATAAATACTGTGCCCCTGGTTAAGATTCTCCATAGAAAGAGGACCAATATGATATTCAGATTATAGCTATATATGTATCTCTATCTATCTATCTATCTATTTATAGATTAGAGTGAGAAAGACTTAAGAAATTGGCTCACATAATTGTGAAACTAGAAAATCCAAAACTGAAGTAACAGTTGATGTTCTGTCATCAGGAAGCATAATTATCTTTTCCTTAGGTGACCTTTCTTAAGGCATTCGATTGATGGAATGAGGCCCATTCACACAACAGAGAATAATCTACTTTACCCAAAGGCTACTAATGTGACTGTTAATCTTCTCTAAAAAAAATACCTTCATAGCAACATCTGGTCTGCTGTTTGACCAAATAGTAAAGTGCTATGGCCTAGCCAAGTTCACACATAAAATTAACCATCACACAGACATGTTTTCAGAGCCAAATCTGCCTCTCCAGAAAGCCTTAGGATTTCCATTTAACTTGCTGACAAGCAAAATATTCTGCATATAGAGGAAGAGCAATAATTTTGACTGAAAGCATGAAATAATAGACCATATTTTGCCCCTTCATTTTACATAGTATTATTTATTATACTAAGCTGAATTAGAACCTCTGTGTGATATAACCATTTTGGTTTGTCTCTTGAAACTTAATGAAAATTATTTGCTACCAAGACTATCCAAGTCAAAGTGATTATAATCAGTTCTAAACTTATATTTTGATTGTAATAAATAGATCAAATATTCATTATTGAAGGCAGTGTTAAACCTACTGTACTTTCCTCATTTACTTTTATTATCATTTTAAACATTTTAGATGAGACCTAATTAATTTCAACTATATTCAGAGAAAATTGTTTCATTAGAATCAAATATAAGAAATCATGAAGTGTGTACTTTAAGGGGGAAATTGTGTCTTGAGGAAAAATAACACACTCTGAATCTCCCATTCATTCACCCTTAAACCTTAACCTATCTCCCTAGGTGAGGTTAGATTCCCTCCCTAAATTCTTCTACTTCTAAATGCTCCTTTGTTCCCTGCTAAAGAATTATCAGAAAGCTTACGTCTTTGAAAGTTTATCCTGAAGTAAAATACTTAAATGTTCAACAATCCATGTAGAAAACAAAACACCAACAAAAAATATGGCTAAAGAGTTAAATCAGATAAAAGTTAAGCAAAAGGACTTTCATTTTTTATGTCAAGCCTAAATAAATATTTGAATTTATGAGATATGGTGGGTGGTTTTTGGATAAAACAAATTTAAACTCTTTAATGCTTCCCTTTTGTTTTCTTTTATCCATATCTAAAAATATAGTTTAATCATAGCTGAGGCTTCTAACATACAGTCAGATTAATAAAGCATTCAAATTTCTTTTAATTCGCATATTCATTGATACATGCAAAGTAGTCATACATAATTTCCATTTGAATCTTCCTTTGCTTTCAATTTAAATAATGTCATTGATTTAAAAAATCTTTCTTTAGTTAAATACCAACCTTCAAATTCAGATCTATTATATGTCTTACTTCATGAAGACATTAGAAAATTATCTTAAATGTCTAATGACTGAGAAATAATATTTTACATGCTCTATTGGTTCAGGTTCTTTTTAGAACTGGTTTGTTATAAAATATATAGCAAATCTGTTCTTTTATTTCAAAAATATGGTAAAACTTCCAGAGATGTAAAATAGTACTTGGAGAATGATATATCCACTAATAGTCAACTCTTACCTGGGTTTTTGGAAAAGAACAAATCTCCACGCTGACTGTTTTATCCTCAAGAGACCATTCCCTACACTGTACTCAGAAGAATCTTTTGAAGTGGAAATCTGATTACTTCTCTCTTCTACTTAATCATCTCAACAGCAAACCAATGCTCTAATGATAAACACTGAAACCCTTAACAAGGTCTCAAGGCTCAAGCTAACAATTCCCTGCTTGTCTCTGGAGCTCATCTCACATCCTTGTCCTTCCCTGCTCTAACTCATCTTCCTCTGTTTTTCCACACCAGTGTCAGGCACTCACCCACAGTAGGACCCTAGAGCCTACTGTTCCTTCTTGCAGAAACTCTCTTATCTATCTCCTTCATTTATGTAACTCTGACTTTCTTCAACAGATCTCCCTTTAACCAAAAGTCCTGTAGTACATCCTCCCTACAGCGCTTTGATTAGAGAAAATATTTCTGTTGTGTGACACATGGCACTATTTACTGCCCTCAGATGCTTATAACAAGTTTTACCTTTGAATATTTTGAATGTCTATTTTCTCCACTGATTTATACAGGCTTCATGGAAAGAGAGACCATGTGTACTTTGAAACACCAGTGTGCATTTGAAATATATGATTTATAATATGTATGTGTGTGTGTGTGTATGTGTAGTGTAGAGTAAGTGCCTACTAAATATTAGTTGAATAAAAATCTATAAATGAACACAACTTTAAATTGTGCTTGTGTCACCAGCAAAATGGTGGTTTCCTTGGTTATTGCCTATTCAAGGAAAACAGTTCAGTTGAGAGACAGAGCGATTTTAAGTAGCAATAGTTTTATTAAGCAAAAGTGGAAGAAGTACACTCTTGAGAAAGATTGAGAGTAGGCTGTCTAGAAACCGGAAGTAACCCCACAATGGATGAAGGTTGATGTTTTTGTTTGTTTGTTTTTTGTTTGTTTTTTTTTTTTAAGAGTACTGTTTCCTCCCTATGGTTCTGCATCATCTGAATGACAAATTGATTGACAAATTCAGGTTTTATAACAGTTCTTCTAGTGCAGAGGCACATACCCCTAAGAAGTCACAGGGAGCAAAACCCACAATGCTAATTTATTACAAATATGGCATAATGAACCCTGTCTCATGTTTAGGTCTTGGTGTATCTGTGCTAGTGGTTTTATCTGGCTTGGTCCTGATAAGGCTGCAAACTTAGTAGTAGGCCTTGACTAGAAGAAGGAGGATTACCAGGGTTTGATTACCAGTGTCCTGGTAGGAGAGAGAACGATAACCCTTCTCAGGATAGGTTGAGTTTTACTTATATCTGATTAGCTACCTAACATCAGTATGGTTTTGTGTTGTGTGGAGGAATGAGTAGAGAAGAATAAATTTCTTCAGGAAAAATTTTCTGGAAAAGTTGATAAATGAAGCTTCAAGAAAAATATTAAGAATTTTTCAGTGAGAGGAATAACATCTATATGAAAGACAATTATTATATCTGCCACACTGAAGAATAGGTGATATTTTGAATGCCAGTTATGAAATAGAGCATGGCAGTGATTATGTGTTTTAAAAATACTCCTAGTATCTGAGACTTGTTTTTCTCAATAACCATTCATTCCTTCTTCCTTTTGGTGACCTGGACCACATCCTCCTATCTGAGTGTTAGATGGACTCATAACTGCCCAGCTAAAGCCACATTTTCAAACCTGCCCTGTAGCTTTCCATGACTATCTAAGTAGTTCTATCATTGGTATATACAACTTCTGACTTTTGTCTTTAAAATAGTTGAGTATTTGTTTTCCCTACTCTTCACCTATTCTAATGGGCTGTATGTGGATATGACCTTACAAACCTGTTATGCTATGAATGCACAAAACACCCTAGGGGATGGTGAAGCATAGAAGGACCCTGAGTCCCTGGGTAAACTCACAGAACAGAGCCGACACTCAGCCTTGAATAGTTCCTTGTGAGTTTTGATATGAGGACAAAAACAATTTAAAAACCCACTTCTGTATATTTTTCCTCTATATTTTGGCATCTCTTTATCACAGTCAGTTTATTTCCTAGTTATTAAAACACCAATTCTATTTATTTGAATTTATATGACTTAAACCATATGGAAATAAAATAGAGTTTATAAGTTGACATTCAATCCTTTCAGAAGAAAACTGATTTACAAATGTGAGAAATGTTCTGGTAATCTCTTCCAAATTTATATTATGTATAAGCTTCTCTTTTTAAAGCTTGAACCCAGGTAAGATTTAACAAAGAACATCACTATTACAGATAACAAGGTTAAGGCATACTCTCTAAGCTCAAATTATGTAAGGAAATGAAGTTTTTCCTGAAGAGGGTTAAAAGAATCTAGTAGTGATGAGACATACACTGTTTGATTGGGTCTCTGTAGTGTTCCCTAAGCATTTCCAGGACCAAAATCATGTTTCCTTAGAGTTAAGATACAGTTGTGACAGTGACATAACAATTATGATAATAATAAAGGAACATGGCACCCATGTAAGATGATTTCTTAAAGAAATCCCTGGTGAACACTGAATCCAGTGTAGGTGAAATTTCCTTAAAGAGTACCTTCCCAATGTTCCTTCCCTTGATCTAAAGCCAGTTAAACTCCTTTTGCTTCCTTCTTCCCCTAATCCACTTCTAAGGCTTTCAATTGCTCCACTCATAGCATAGATTACAAGGTCTAATTCTATCTGGATCCAGCATTACTTTTAAACCTCATGTTTTCCAACATACCTCTTGATCATTAGTATCCAAAAATACTGACCTCACTTTATAAAATTCAAAATTCAAAGGGACAAAAAAGGTCAATATCTTTCCTACCTAGGATTTTTGTATGTGCTTTCTCCTTATGAGATCAGTCAGTTCAGTTCAGTTCAGTCGCTCAGTCGTGTCCGATTCTTTGCGACCCCATGAATCACAGCATGCCAGGACCTTACTCCATGCCAGGTCCATCACCAACTCGTGGAGCTTACTCAAATTCATACCCATAAAGTCGGTGATGCCATCCAGCCATCTCATCCTCTGTCGCCCCAATCCCTCCCAGCATCAGCGTCTTTTCCAATGAGTCAACTATTCCCATGAGGTGGCCAAAGGATTGGAATTTCAGCTTCAGCATCAGTCCTTCCAATGATCACCCAGGACTGATCTCCTTTAGGATGGACTGGTTGGATCTCCTTGCAGTCCAAGAGACTCTCAAGAGTCTTCTCCAACATCACAGTTCAAAAGCATCAATTTTTCGGCACTCAGTTTTCTTCACAGTCCAACTCTCAAATCCATACATGACCACTGGAAAAACCATAGCCTTAACCAGATGGAACTTTGTTGGCAAAGTAATGTCTCTGCTTTTTGATATACTATCCAGGTTGGTCATCACTTTCCTTCCAAGGAGTAAGCATCTTTTAATTTCATGGCTACAGTCACCATCTGCAGGATTTTGGAGCCCCCCAAAAATGAAGTCTGACACTGTTTCCACTGTCTCCACTGTCTCCCCATCTATTTCACATGGGACCAGATGCCATGATCTTAGTTTTCTGAATGTTGAGCCTTAAGCCAATTTTTTCACTATCCTTTTTCACTTTCATCAAGAGGCTTTTTAGTTCCTCTTCACTCTCTGCCATAAGCATGATGTCATCTGTATATCTGAGGTTATTGATATTTCTCCCGGCAATCTTGATTCCAGCTTGTGCTTCTTCAGCACAGCGTTTCTCATGATGTACTCTGCATATAATTTAAATAAGCAGGGTGACAATATACAGCCTTGACATACTCCTTTTCCTATTGTGAACCAGTTTGTTGTTTCATGTCCAGTTCTAACTGTTGCTTCCTGACCTGCATACAGGTTTCTCAAGAGGCAGGTCAGGTGGTCTGGTATTCCCATCTCTTTCAGAATTTTCCACAGTTTATTGTGATCCACACAGTTGAAGGCTTTGCCATTAGTCAATAAAGCAGAAATAGATGTTTTTTTGCTGGAGCAGCCGTGAAGAGATACCCCACGTCCGAGGTAAGAGAAACCCGAGTAAGACAGTAGGTGTTGCGAGAGGGCATCAGATGGCAGACAGACTGAAACCATAATCATAGAAACTAGCCAGTCAGATCCCAGGACCACAGCTTTGTCTAACTCAATGAAAGTAAGCCATGCCGTGTGGGGCCACCCAGGACAGTCGGGTCATGGTGGAGAGGTCTGACCAAATGTGGTCCACTGGAGAAGGGAATGGCAAACCACTTCCATATTCTTGCCTTGAGAACCCCATGAACAGTATGAGAAGACAAAATGATAGGATACTGAAAGAGGAATTCCTCAGGTTGGTAGGTGCCCAATATGCTGCTGGAGATCAGAGGAGAAATAACTCCAGAAAGAATGAAGGGATGGAGCCAAAGAAAAAACAGCACCCAGTTGTGGATGGGACTGGTGATAGAAGCAAGGTTAGATGCTATAAAGAGCAATATTGCATAGGAACCTGGAATGTTAGGTCCATGAATCAAGGCAAATTGGAAGTGGTCAAACAGGAGATGGAAAGAGTGAATGTCGACATTCTAGGAATCAGTGAACTAAAATGGACTGGAATGGGTGAATTTAACTCAGATGGCCATTATATCTACTACTGTGGGCAGGAATCCCTTAGAAGAAATGGAGTAGCCATCATGGTCAACAAGAGTCTGAAATGCAGTACTTGGATGTAATCTCAAAAATGACAGAATGTTTTCTGTTCGTTTCCAAGGCAAACCATCCAATATCACAGTAATCCAAGCCTATGACCCAGCCAGTAATGCTGAAGAAGCTGAAGTTGAATGGATCTATGAATACCTACAGGACCTTTAAGAGCTAACACCCAAAAAAGATGTCCTTTTCATTATAGGAGACTGGAATGCAAAAGCAGGAAGTCAAGAAACACCTGGAGTAACAGGCAAATTTGGCCTTGGAGTACAGAATGAAGCAGGGCAAAGGCAAGTAGAGTTTTGCCAAGAGAACGCACTGGTCATAGCAAACACCCTCTTCCAACAACACAAAAGAAGACTCTACACATGGACATCACCAGATGGTCAACCCTGAAATCAGATTGATTATATTCTTTGCAGCCAAAGATGGAGAAGCTCTATACAGTCTGCAAAAACAAGACGAGGAGCTGACTGTGGCTCAGATCATGAACTCCTTGTTGCAAAATTCGGACTTAAAGTAAAGAAAGCAGGGAAAACTGCTAGACCATTCAGGTATGACCTAAATCAAATCCCTTATGAATATACAGTGGAAGTGAGAAATAGACTTAAGGGACTAGATCTGATAGACAGAGAGCCTGATGAACTATGGATGGAGGTTCGTGACATTGTACAGGAGATCAAGACCATCCCCAAGGAAAATAAATGCAAAAAAGGCAACAGGGTTGTCCAGGGAGGCCTTACAAATAGCTGTGAAAAGAGAAGCCAAAAGCAAAGGAGAAAAGGAAAGCCATACCCATTTGAATGCAGAGTTCCAAGAATAGCCAGGAGAGATAAGAAAGCCTTCCTCAGCGATCAACGCAAATAAATAGAGGAAAACAATAGAATGGGAAAGACTAGAGATCTCTTCAAGAAAATTAGAGATATCAAGGTAACATTTCAGGCAAAGATGGGTTCGATAAAGGACCAAAATGGTATGGACCTAACAGAAGCAGAAGATATTAATAAGAGGTGGCAAGAAGACACAGAAGAACTGTACAAAAAATATATTCATGACCCAGATAATCATAATGGTGTGATCACTGACCTAGAGCCAGACATCCTGGAATGTGAAGTCAAGTGGGCCTTAGAAAGCATCACTACGAACAAAGCTAGTGGATGTGATGGAATTCCAGTTGAGCTATTTAATATCCTGAAAGATGATGCTGTGAAAGTGCTGCACTCAATATGCCAGCAAAGTTGGCAAACTCAGTAGTGGCCACAGGACTGGAAAAGGTCAGTTTTCATTCTAATTCCTAAGAAAGGCAATGTCAAAGAATGCTCATACTACCGCACTTTGTGAGATATTCTTCTGCAACACCTTACACCTGACCTCTCAGTTTGACTGCTTCCAGTGTCTACCCAACACTTTCACAGAAAGAGAGTTCCTTACTACTCAAATGCATTTCCTTTGCTCTCTTTTAATATCTGCTCATTTTTTTCTCAGTGGCACTTCACAAATTTTATGATGGCTATATGTTTGAATTTCTCTTTTCTCCACTGACCTGTAGGCACAGTGAAGGCAAGCATTATGCCTCTGTTGTTCACCACTGAATATGTAGAGTCTGATCTAGTGTCTAATCAACTATAGATACTAAGTAAACTACTGAACTACCAATGGACATAAAATGAAAAGAACCAGGAATATTGAACACTCAAACAAAATGAAAGGAAAGTTAAAAGTTTGATAAGCAATTATAGCGATTAATAAAGAGACAAAATGAAAAACACTAAATATGTTTTAGGTGATAGGAAGTTTTTGATATAGTAAATGTAGGGATGCTATTGCATGCTTCTAAGGGTGTGCCTATTGAAGCGATGCTCAAAATTATCAATAGGAACAAAGTGGAAAACCCTTTCCTAGCATCCATTGATAGTAGCACATCTATCACCTTAGAGATATGAGAATCTTTTTGAGTCAATAGGGACAGCAATCAGAAACGTAGAAGATAAGCTAGTGCTGGTGTAAGAATCTACATCAAATAAAAGAGTTTATCTATAAAGAATAGAGAGATAAACAAAGAGAGAGAATAAGAGTGAGAGAACAAAGAAGGAGATGACTTCCCCATTTCACTCCTACTGTGAGCACAGATTACCTGATGGGACTAGTGATGAAACTGTCTTCATCTGGTGGCAGAACCCAGATTTTGCTTTAAACCTATATCTCTAGATTCTAGCTCTTAGCCATTTCCTGTCATTGTGCCATTTGATCTATATTTACTACCTGAACCCTATATTTTGTCTTGTTTTTGCAGGCTCTCAGTTGTGTTTGACTCTTTGTGACCCCATGGACTGAAGCACACCAGGCTTCCCTGTTCTTTGCCATCTCCTGGAGCTTGCTCAAACTCATGTCCCTTGAGTTAGTGATGCCATACAACAATCTCATCTGGTGTTGTCCCTTTCTCCCCCTGCCTTCAATCTTTCCCAGCATCGGGGTATTTTCTAAGGACTCGGCTCTTTGCATCAGGTATCCAAAGTATTGGAGCTTCAACTTCATAATCAGTCCTTCTAATGAATATTCAGGACTGATTTCCTTTAGGATGGACTAGTTGGATTTCCTTGCAGTGCAAGGGACTCTCAAGAGTCTTCTGCAACACCACAGTTCAAAAGTATCAATTCTTCAGTGCTCAGCCTTCTTTATGGTCCAACTCTCACATCTATACATGACTACTGGAAAAACCATAGCTTTGACTATACAGACCTTTGTAGGCATAGTAATGTCTCTGCTTTGTAATATGCTGCCTAGGCTGGTCATAGCTTTTCTTCCAAGGAGTGTCTTTTAATATCATGGCTGCAGTCATCATCTGCAGTGTTTTGGTGCCCAAGAAGATAAAATCTTTCACTGTTTCCATTGTTTCCCTATCTATTTGTCATGGAATGATGGGACTGGATGCCATGGCCTTTGTTTTTTGAATGCTGATTTTTAAGCCAACTCTTTCACTCTCTTCTTTAACCTTCATCAAGAGGCTCTTTAGTTCATCTTCAGTTTCTGCCATAAGGGTGGTGTCATCTGCATATCTGACCTTATTGATATTTCTGCCCGAAGTTTTGATTCCAGATTGTGTTTCTTCCATCCTGACATTTCTCATGATTACTCTGCATATAAATTAAGTAAGCAGGGTGACACTATGCAGCCTTGACAAACTCCTTTACCAATTTTGAACCCGTCCATTGTTCCATGCTCTGTTCTAACTGTTGCTTCTTGACCTGCATACAAGTTTCACAGGAGGCAGGTAAGGTGGTTTGATATTCCCATCTCTAAGAATTTTCCACATTTTGCTGTGATCCACACAGTCAAAGGCTTTAGTATAATCAATATTTAGTCTTAATTGAAAGAAATTGGGTATGAGCAGGTATGAGTAATATTATTCCACTTTTATTTATAATATTGAAACTCCTATTTATTATATAGATCAATGACTTACATTCATGAAGAAAAACTTACAAAGTACTGTTGATTGAAAATTGTGATGTTTTATGCCTTTTCTTTGGCAGCATAATCACATACTTTCTGGATGTTTGTCCAAATAATGTAGAAAATAGCATATGGTGGATATTACTACAACCTGTCTTTCATATCATATCCTCACTAAAGAACTGACAAATGGCAAGGATTAAAGGAAATTCCAGGACAATATTGAGGTTTAGTCTGCTTAGACTTTTGATTATCTTAATTTGTTGTCATTCAGATAGTATATATGCAGTTATAGCTAGTCCAGATGACTGTGCCTTCCAATCCTTTTTCCTGTTTAAAGACAGATTGTTTTACAAAACAGCCAAACCCAAACACATATCATCAACCCACATACCAAGTTCTCATTTTACTGAATGAGTTAGCTTCCTGGATTCTAAATGCTTAAATTATAGAAGTGCTTATAGTTCTGACTTTCAAAAATACCTGAACAGGCATGCCTGCTGATCATGGATTTGATTTAGTAATAGAAACAAGTGAATATAATTTCTGTTGGAAGACTAGTTTAATGATATTTATAAACTTACAAATATATTTCTAAAAAAAAACCCTCTGATTCTTCTACATAAAAATATAGAAAATGATTCAATATTATGAAATAATATTTTTATAAGCCTTCTGTGTTCTGTAATTCTGTTTTCTCATCTTTCTGTCACTGTGGGGATATTTGCATGAAAATAGTTTCTCTGTTGCTAAGAGTTCATCTGTTCCTGCTGCTTATTTCTCACCTGAAGTCACAATTCTCTGAATGTACATCATAATCATCTCTACATAAGCCAATTTCAGTGCCACAAATGAAAAATTATACCTTCAACTGAGAAATAAACAGCAGGAGCAGAATAAATCTAAAAACCAAATATCACATTTTATGGAAATATCCCAATTAATAAAAATTCAATTGAAAAATACTCTAAGTTATTTATCAACAGAATTGCCTTTCAATTGAAGTTTTTCAGTTTTTCATGATGTTTCAGTGTGTTTTGTATTCAGGTTAGTTAAATCTAGTTTATTCACTACTAGTTATGCCAGATGTATTTTTATCCTTCTGTTTATGTTTAGCAGTCTGTCCCAATTCTATCATTTTTAATTATCTAAAGTCTTTGTGCTAAGACTCGTATAGAAGTAGTAACTCCTTCTTGCAATCCATTGATAATGATTGAATAAAGAAGAGGACAGCAGATGGGCATGAGCTGCTTTGTAGACTCACATGGAGACTTGAGTGAACCTTAAATATCTGTCTGTTAAAAATTGTGTTTAATATTTACTTGTAATTCCACTTACCACTGTCCCAGGGGGCGCAGTGATAAAGAATCTGCCTGCAAATTCAAGAGATGCAGGAGACCCAGGTTTGAGCCCTGGGCCATGTAGATCCCCCTGAAGTAGGAAATGGAAACCCATTTCCAGTAATCTTTCCTGAAAAATTCCATGGGTAAAGGAGGTTGGCAGACTATAGTCCAGTCCACAGAGGAACCTGCTGGGCTACTGAACAACTGAGCAGCAACACCAACCAACTGTAGCTACTCTACCATGATGCCACACGTTGCAACACTTCAGAGATTATCTCATAACCTTGAATATATGAATATTTCAGTTCAATGTCCTTTTGGACAATTGGAGTACTGAATAGAAACAAAAAATAGTTTGAGTTACTGCCTAAATACATGCTCAGTCATGTTCAACTCTTGGCGACTCCATGGACAACTCAGTGGAAATGAGTTTGAGGGAGATAGTGCAAGACAGGGGAAGCCTGGCCTGCTGCAGTCCATAGGGTCTCAAAGTCAGACACGACTTAGTGACTGAACAACAGAGAATGAGGCTATATCTTTTCAAGAAATATATATGAACAAATGGCACAATAAAGTTTAGTAGTTTTCAGAGACACTTAAGCAATTGGCGAAAGGGTCAGAAAAGAAGTGCCAAAATATACTTTGGAGAGACCAGAAAATCTCCCTAATAAGTATAGCAAGATTTTCATCTTAAAAGATGAATAGGCTTTAACCTAGAGGAGTTGGGATGGGAATAAAAGAGGAAATAAGTAGGAGAGAAACTGTAAGCAGAGAGAGAGCAACTGTGAAATAAATAAGTCACCCAGGTAAAGCAGCATTGTATATTAAATTAGAATAACTAGAGATAAGTACAATAAGTCTCAAACTGTAATGTGCATAGTAAACACCTGGGAGGGCTTATTAAAACATAAATGCCAAGACCTCACAAGCCACCTATTCTGATTCAGTAAATATTATTTTCTAACTGGAAATCTGTATTCCTATCAGGTTCCCAGGAAATTCTGACAAACCTAGACAGATGTTTTGAGACATAAAGGAAAAATGGCTGGAACTTAGTCTGTTAGGTAAAACATGGTTATGACTGCAAGATACTTTATATGAGCCTTGAGTTAAACACACACACACACACACACACACACACACACACCTGTAATAGATACACAAAAGATATAGAGAAAAAGATCAAAGTAGATCAATATTAGAAAAGGATCAAATATCAAAGGAATATATGAAGAGAAGGACAGAGAGAAAACAACAAAATGGCAAAACTTAATAATAAGTCCTCATCTATGAATAGTTACTTTAAATGTAAATTCATGAATCCTTCCAATGAAAAAGTTGAGTGGTTAAATAGATAAAAGTAAACAAATAAACAAAAGCAAGATCCAGAGATATGCTGTTTATAATAAACTCAACTTAGATTTAATGACATGCACAGGCTAAAAGTAAAGGGATGGAGGAAGATATTACACATAAGTGGCGACCAGAATACAGCAAAGGCAGCAATACTTAGATAAAGTAGACTTTGACTCAAAAACTGTCACAGGAGACAAAAAAGGACATAATATAATGATAAAATAGTCAATTAAAAAAGGAAGATATAAAAAATTATAAATGGGTCCTTGGCTAAGAGACTCTGCCTTGGGCCCGCCGGCGTAATAAACACTATTACTCCACTATCTGCATTGTCCTTCTGAGTGAGTCTGTTTCCCAGAAAGCGTGGCTATAACATTTGGTGCATTGGCCGGGAAACTCCTCACTTTGAGGAGACAGGTCTCATTTGAGGCCACCCCGAGGCTTTGTGACTTGAATCTCCTAGAGGGGGGAAGGCGCCTCGCCCCTCTGGAAGAATTCAGCCTTTCAAAGCCCGGTTTCTTTGCTTTGGCAGGTAGTGAACGGCAGCAGGGAACTGAGCGCTCAGGTGAGGAGGAGCCCACCCAGTAGGGTGGAAGAGGGGGCCTGATCAACCCCCTGGGAGGGACTAGACGGAGCGGGGACCCACAGGAGCCTGGAATAGGCAGGTGGCAATTGCTTGGTACACAGGTCGACAAGGGTGCTAGGGTTTAGGAAGGAAATTTGTGAACGTCATTTAGGAGGTGTGTCCACGCCGTCTCAGGGAAAATTATTACCAAGTGATCGCCAGGGGATTTTTAGGATAGGAAACTGGTCCTTGTATGCTCGTATTCTGCCCTCCCCCAGGAGGTGTTCTGTCTGCTGTGAAATTCTTGACCCCCTCGGAATTGTTAGGCTAGAAGGAGGGGGATACAAAAGTGAGTATGAATTGGCTTCTCTGGAGATGGCCTGGGACATGGGATATCTAACCCACCTGTGTTTTCAAGCCCACCAAGGCAGAACGGACTTCAGGGGAGAAACAGTCTTGGACCATGTGATGTTCTGGTTCAGCTGTGCTGACCGGCAGGTGAAGACATGCCGATCCCCCTTCTCCCTCTGGGATCTGGCAGGTAAGGCTCTTCTCACCCCAATTAGAAAGGAGGCAGAATGGCAATTTAAGTGTCACTGAGTGGAAATCACAGGGTTCTGAGAACTTCGTAGACAGAACGAAAAGGAAAAGTAGAAGAAGGTCTGAGAAGGTAAGCAAGATGGGGGGAAGTGAATCTAAGGCAACTGTATTGGAGTGCATGATTAAAAATTTAAAGAAGGGATTAGGAAGAGACTATGGGGTGAAGATGAAGCCTAACCGTCTCCACATACTCTGTGAGGTCGAATGGACCCCTATGGGAGCAGTATGGCACCAGAGAACACCATGAACTTAAAAATAGTGGAAGCAGTCTATACAGTAGTCACAGGAGAGCCAGGACCCCTGGTTCAATACCCATCTATTGACTCATGGCCAGGGTTAGCTTGAGACCCTCCTACTTGGGCAAGGTTCTGTATCCAGAAGGAAAAGGGAAAAATATTAAGGGCACAAAAATTGACTGATGATAAAAAAGGAAATTCTACAGAATTTCAGGGGATGTAATTTCAGAATTACAGGGGATGACCTGAACTCTCCCCCATGCTGGATAATGACACGCCTGCCTCCCAGTGCTCCACCACGACCGGAGGCCTCCTTAATGCCCGATCGAGGACCAGGTGAAGTTTCTGCAACAGCCACTGCTCCTCTGCCAGCTCTCCCGGAGTTCGTAGAGCCACCGTTTGGGCAGGCTCCGATCCCGGTGACAGAAGCCTCTGGCCAACACTTCCAGGATCCGGCTCCAGCCGAACCACCCAAGCTATACCCGCCTCTCCTGGTGAGTACTGACAGGAAGGGGAGGGGGGACGTTGGAATTAAGCAGAGACTGCGCTCTGCCAGAGAGTCGGAGGGAAGGAAAGAGAACAGACAAGAGACTTACAGTGCAAGCTGCTGCTCTGGGAAAGTCTATCTCGGGCCCTCCGGAAAACCTCATCTGCCCCAGGGACAGGACAGTCCTTCAACCGGTCCCAAGTGAGGCCAAGGGCCCGTTACAGCCAAACCAGTGTGCCCGGTGCTGAGCTTTTGGCCACTGGAAGAATGAATGCCCTAAGGCAAGGAAGGAAGAGGAAGCTCCCGCAGTTGTGGGGCTTGCTGACTTGGAAATTAACTAGGGCTGCTGGGGCTCAGAGATATCAGGTCCCTGAGAGGCCATGGTAACTGTAAAAGTGGGGGACCAAAACATTGACTTCATGGTGGATACAGGAGCAGAACTGTCGGTAGTAACAAAACCTGTGGCACCACCATCCAAAGAGACTACTGCTGTAACTGGGGTATCAGGAGAAGAGATGATTAAATCGTTTTGCCAGCCCAGAAAATGTCAGATGGGGGGGGGCACCAAGTGACATTCCTGAGTGCCCAGTACCCCTGTTGGGAGGAGACTTGGTCTCCAAACTAGGAGCACAGGTGACTTTCTCCCCTGAGGAGAGGCCCACCTTCTGGATGGACTCTATGGCTGATTTGCTCTCTCTCTCAGTGCCAACCCAATATGAGTGGAGGTTGCATGAGCCTCTGAAGGCAGAGCCGGGTGGGCCAGAAGCACATGAGAGAGCTAACTCAATTGTTCCCTGAGGCCTGGGTGGAAGACAGCCCCCCCGCCCCAGGCTGGCTGAACATCACGCCCCAGTGATAATGGAACTCAAACCAGGCACCATCCTGGTTAGGGGGCACTGGTACCCGCTATGGATGGAGGCCTGAACCAGCATATTGCCCCACATCAATAGATTGAAACAAGCAGGCATTCTAGTAGAGTGCCAGTTGGCTTGGAATATGCCAATCCTGCCAGTCAAAAGGGAAGGAGGACAGGACTATAGGCCTGTACAAGATAGTCAACCAGGCTACTGTGACTTTACACCCCACTGTTCCAAACCCCTGTACCTTGCTTAGCCTCCTCCCGCCGAGGACTAAAGTTTACACTTGCCTAGATCTCAAGGATGCCTTCTGCATACACCTCGCCCCAGCATCACAGCTCATCATTGCCTTTGAATGGGAAGATCCAGTCTGGAGCACCAGATAACAAAGGCTAACTCCACAGCCATCTTTGGGGAAGCCTTGGCTTCTGATCTGGACTCATTCCATCTGGAAGAGTATGGATGTCAGCTCCTACAGTACGGGGATGACCTGCTGCTGGCTGCCTGAGACCAAGGAAAAATGCTGAAAAGGGGCAAAGGCACTGCTCCAGCTGTTGATGGAAGCAGGTTACCGGGTGTCAAAGAAGAAGGCACAGATCTACAAAGAGGAGGTAAGGTATCTGGGGTTTGTTTTAAAGAAGGGCTCAAGGTTCCAGACCCTAATTGGGTCATATATACTGATGGCACTAGGCTGATATAACAGGGACAACAGCTCTCAGGTATGCCAGAGCAGAAGGGGCCATCAAGACTGAAAAGAAATGGTGAGAATTGCCAAGTGGCAAATTATTGCTACCAGAGGAGCTGGCATGCACTCTGGTAAGCCAAACACACCAAGCAACCCACCTAGGCTATGCTGCCTGCTTACAGGTTAATGCTGCCTCTCGGGTATTCAGACAAAAACTTCCAGGTATTCAGCTGAAAGGCACACTGCCCCTTGAACACCTGGGAGTGGACTTCACTGAAATGAAACCTCACCAACACTACCATTATCTGCTGGCCATGGTATGTACGTTCCCGAGATGGGTAAAAGCTTTTCCTACCTGGACTGAAAGAACATCAGAAGTAGCCCAGTGCCTGCTTAAGGAAATGGCTTCCAGATTTGGATTTCCTACCAGCATTGGATCAAGCAATGGCCCGGCTTTTGTAGCTGATTTAGTACAAGTAAGCAGAACTTTAAACATCAAATGGACACTGCACACTGCACATAGGCCCAGGGCTCTGATATGGTGGAATGAACCAACCGGACACATAAAGAGACTCTCCAAGTGGATCAGAGAGACTGACGGCTCCTGGGTGGACTTGCTTCCGACGGCTCTGCTCAGACTCAGGATGACCCCACCGTCCCAAGGCTATTCTCCATACAAAATTATGTATGGGAGGCCTTCTCCCATAGTAAAACAGGTGTCAACAAATTTGCCTTAGAGTGAAGAAGGCATACCACGCTGCCCCAGAGGATGCCGAGTGGACCACCCAGAAGGACCCCACCGACCCACGGGAAACCAAGATCATTCTGAGGAAAAAGAAGAAAACGAGGTCCCGGACGAGCCCTCTACAGGATAGAGCTGGGTAAAGACTCCTGCTGCTCAGCCTCACCAACGCAATTCTGAGCCTGACCAGTGTTCCTGCACAGGACAACGTCTTCATCTCGTGGGCACATTCTTACGCGAACTTCCACAACTCCTCCAACTGTTGGGTATGTGGGGCCATGCCCCTGTTAGTAATGGACGGACTCCCCTGGTGGGTATCGCCACTCCGTTATGGGGACTTTATACCACTGTGTTCCTTCTTAGAGCAACAGAAAGGAACTTTTCTCTCTCTCACCAGTCATAACCTTTCTTTGCTCTCCTGGTGTAAAAAGAAGCCATCAATGGGCCAGGGACATAAGGTTACATTTAACATGAACACCAGCCTTACGGAAGTAATAAAGGCTTATACCTCATATATGAGAAATAAAAGGAGAAGGGTTCTCTTACAAAAGGGGGACAGGCCTCCCGGTACCTTGAGCAATACTACCAGGTCTGGGATGAATATTGCTGGATGACTCCTGAGAAAAGACAGTTGATTACCCCTGCTACTATTTTCTGGGAACAAAAAGAACAGAAAATTGGATTTGGAGACCGCCCCCTAGACCCCCAAAAATTAAAATATATGGGTTATTTGGCCCCTGAACAATGTAAACAAATCTTGGAAGTTATCTGTCACCCCAATCAGTCTGCTCAGTGGCCCGGTTCCGACTGGAAATATGATCCTTGAATCTGCTGCATAGCCCCCAATGGGACCCAGTGGCTCTGTGAGCTTAATTTATGGCCATGGTTACCAGTTGGCTGAGTGGGGTGTTGCACATTAAGATTTGCTTTCGCCCATGGCAGTATTAAGCCTGGCCTACACCAGCCTCCAGTAAACCTGCCCTATCTGCACACAAGATGGACACGACCTGTGTTCCAATGGTATGACTATCTTGCTGCCTTGTTTGTACCCTCTGTAGGGACAACAGATATCATGGTTAAGGTAGAGGCCTTAACTAATTTCACTAAACAGGCCCTCTTAGACAGTACAAAAGCCATTCAAGCTTTGAACGAAGAATAAATTCAGATGAAGAAGGCAGTAATTCAAAATAGGATGACATTAGAACATACTCACAGCAGCCCAAGGAGGGACTTGCACCGTAATTAAAGTCAAATGTTGTGTGTACATCCCTGACCTGTTTGAAAATGTTTCTACTGCCTTGAAGGATATGCAAAATCAAGTGAAAGCCATGTCTAATGAAAATATTCCCTTTTGGACTTCAGTCCTCTCCTGGGTAAAGGGAGACTGGTGGAAAACCATTGTAACTGTTGTTATAGTAATCTTAATCATACTGCTTTGTGGGCCCTGCTTCCTACAATGTCTTGTAAATTTTGTAACCCAGAGGTTGATAGCATTCTCTCATGTGGGTGACAGGAGGGCTAAGGTACAATATATCTCAATAAATGATGCTCGTTATAGAAACTAAGAGCATCAAGAGGGGGGAATGAAGAAGGCATTCATAGGGCCTGGACTCCATCTCAGGCCTGTCTGTGCTGATAGTGCATGGCCACCTCTCCAGTGGACTCTGAATTCTGTGCTTAGCGCCTGTGGGAATGACAATGGAAGGATAAGACCCCCCTCTGGGCAGGGAAATCTTGAAGAAGAGAAAACAGACACTAATCTCCCCTGCCTCCGGACAGTGTCTATCGAAATGTAACCACAGGCTTATCAGTTATTAACTGGTTGGAATGTAACCGCGGGCTTATTGATTATTAACTGTTTGAACACAAAACACATGAATGATCGGGTTATTGTGATTGTGTTTACCCTTCCTTTGTAAGTCTCAGGGAATTTGGGGTGGTGGGTTTGGACACGTACACTCAGGGTATAAAAGATTTTCACAAATGCTGGACGGGGTCCTTGGCTAAGAGGAGACTCTGCCTTGGGCCCGCCGGCATAATAAACTGCACTCCACTATCAAAAAAAAAATTATAAATGTATACAGACCCAACATCAGAGAACCTAGTAGAAAGGAAGATAGACAGATAGAGCAAATATTAATACTGATACAGCTCTGAAGGGAGAAATTGATAGCAATATGTGATACTAAAAGACTTTAATATCTCATTTCTAATAATACATAAAACATCCAGATGAAAATTCAATAAACAGCTGACGTGAAGAATATAGACCAAATGAACTTAAAAGACATATAGAACTTACCAATCAGTGACAGACAAATACACATACTTATCAAGAATTCATGGACCATTCCATAGGATGAATCCCAAGTTAGGTCATATAATCACACTAAAAGCTTCTACACAGCAATGGAAATAGCCCTATAGAATAGGAGAAAACATTTGCAAACCATACATTAAAAAAGGACTAAATATAAAAAAATATATAAACAAAACAACAAATAATCCAGTTTTTAAAAATAGACAAAGAACATATACAGACATTTCTCAAAATAAAGACATACAAGTAGCCAACAAGTATATGAAAAAAACATGCAAATTTCTCCAAACAAGATATGCAAATACCTAATAGATCAATGAAAACATTTTTAACATCATTAATTATCAGGGAAATGCAAAACAAACCACAATATGTTAATACCTCCTTTTAGAATGTCTGTTAAAAAAACACTAAAGATAATAAGTATAAATGGGGATGAGGTTTAAGGGAACTTGTATGCAGTTAGATGAAATTAATTCAACTGTCATTATGGAAAAAAGAATGGAAATTCTCCAAAAAATTAAACTAGAACTATTTTAAGATCTAGTAATTGGAAAACTCAGTAGTGGACACAGGATTGGAAAAGTTAAGTTTCATTCCAATCCCAAAGAAAGGCAGCATCAAAGAATGCTCAAACTACCACACTATTCTACTCATCTCACACACTAGTAAAGTAATGCTCGGAATTCTCCAAGCCAGGCTTCAGCAATAGGTGAACTATGAACTTTCAGATGTTCAAGCTGGTTTTAGAAAAGACAGAGGAACCAGAGATCAAATTGGAAACATCCGCTGGATCATTAAAAAAGCAAGAGAGTTCCAGAAAAACATCTATTTCCACTTTATTGACTATGCCAAAGCCTTTGACTGTGTGGATCACAATAAACTGTGGAAAATTCTGAAACAGATGGGAATTCCAAACCATCTGACATGCCTCTTGAGAAACCTATATGTGGTCAGGAAGCAACAGATAGAACTGGACATGGAAAATCAGACTGGTTCTAAATAGGAAAAGGAGTATGTCAAGGCTGTATATGGTCACCCTGCTTATTTAACTTATATGCAGAGTACACCATGAGAAATGCTGGGCTGGAAGAAGCACAAGCTGGAATCAAGATTGCAGGGAGAAATATCAACAACCTCAGATATGCAGATGACACCACCCTTATGGCAGAAAGTGAAGAAGAACTAAAAAGCCTCTTGATGAAAGTGAAAAAGGAGAGTGAAAAAATTGGCTTAAAGCTCAACATTCAGAAAACTAAGATCATGGCATCTGGTCCCATCACTTCATGTCAGATAGATGGGGAAACAGTGGACATAGTGGCTGACTTTATTTTTGGGGCTCCAAAATCACTGTAGATGGTGATTGCACCCATGGAATTAAAAGATGCTTACTCCTTGGAAGGAAAGTTATGACCAACCTAGATAGCATAGTAAAAAGCAGAAACATTACTTTGCCAACAAAGGTCTGTCTAGTCAAGGCTGTGGTTTTTCCAGTGGTCATGTATGGGTGTGAGAGTTGGACTATAAAGAAAGCTGAGTACCAAAGAATTGATGCTTTTTAACTGTGGTGTTGGAGAAGACTCTTGAGAGTCCCTTGGACTGCAAGGAGATCCAAGCAGTCCATCCTAAAGGAGATCAGTCCTGGGTGTTCATTGCAAGGACTGATGCTAAAGCTGAAACTCCAATACTTTGGCCACCTAATGCAAAGAGTTGACTCACTGGAAAAGACCCTGATGCTGGGAGGGGTTGGGGGCAGGAGGAGAAGGGGGCGACAGAGGATGAGATGACTGGATGGCATCACTGACTCAATGGACATGAGTTTGAGCAAGCTCCGGGAGTTGGTGATGGACAGGGAGGCCTGCCGTGCTGCGATTCATGTGGTAACAAATAGTCAAAAATGACTGAGCAACTGAACTGAACTGAGATGTACAAAGACAAGAACTGCATGATCTCACTTACATGCCAAATCAGTAATAGTTGTAGAAACAGGAAGTAGAATAGTGACTGCCAGGAACATAGGGAGAGGGAAACTGGGAGATGTTCAAAGAATATAAAGTTCCAGTTAAGCAATATGAAAAAGTTCCTAAAATCTAGTGTACAGCAATGCAACAATAGTTAACAGTACTAAATTTTATACCTGAAATTTGCAAAGGGGGTTTTACACACACACACACACACACACACGCTGGTAAAGGGGTACCTGAGAAACCTGTTTTAAGGACAAGAAACAACAATTATAACCAGACATGGAACAATGGACTGGTTCACAATTGAGAAAGGAGTATGTCAAGACAGTATATTGTTAGCCTGCTTATTTAACTTCTATGCAGAGTACTTTATGTGAAATGCTGGGTTGGATAAGTTACAAGCTGGAATCAAGACTACTGTGAGAAATTTCAACAACTTCAGATAACCAGATGATACCACTCTAATCACAGAAAGCAAAGAGGAAATAAAGAACCTCTTGATGAAGGTGAAAGAAGATAGTGAAAAAGCTGGCTTAAAACTAAACATTCAAAATACTGAGATTACAGCATCCAGTCTGAAAGAGTGACATGTTTTATTTTCTTCTGCTCCAAAATCACTGCAGATGGCAATTACAGTCATGAAATTAAAAGATGCCTTATCCTTGGAAGAAAAGCTATGACAAACTTAGTATATTAAAAAGCAGAGGCATCAATTTGCCTTTAAAGGTCTGTAAATTCAAAGCTATGGATTTTCCAGTAGTCATGTACAGATGTGAAAGTTGGACCATAATAAATGCTGAGCACTGAAGAAGTGATGCTTTTGAACTGAAGTGCTGGATTAGACTCTTGAGAGTCCCTTGGACAACAAGGAGATCAAATCAGTCAATCCTAAAAGAAATCAGTCCTGAATATTCATTGGAAGGACTGATGCTGAAGCTTGAGCTCCAGTACTTTGGCCACCTGATGTGAAATGCCAACTCATTGGAAAAGACCCTGATGCTAGGAAAGATTGAAAGTAAAAGGAGAAGTGTGTAGCAGAGGATGAGATGATTGGATGACATCACCAACTCAATGGACATGAGTTTGAACAAACTCCAGAAGACAGTGAAGGACAGAGAAGCCTGGCATGCTGTAGTCCATGAGGTCACATAGAGCCAGACAGGACTTCATGACAGAACAACAAAAGGGGTGACTCCTTAAGTATTCTCACCACAAAGAAAAATAGAAAGAGGATGAAAGCTATGTGAGGTGATATATATATTAATTAGCTTGATTGCAGCAATTATTTCACAATGTATGCATATATCAAAGCATCAGTTTGTACATTTTAAATATACATAATTTCTATTTGTCAAGTATTCATCAATAAAGATTAAAAAAATGACTTCCAGGTAAATAATATAGTAATGAGCAGATAATCCATACTTCTTCAACCTTGGGCATTGACTCTAAGAATGCTCACAGTAGGAAAATTTGCAGTTGAAGACCTTAGTGGAAAAGAGAGCTTGCAGAGATAGAAGTGATCAGTGATCAGAGGAAAATCTTTATAATTACTGTATGTGTGCTCAAATAAATAAAACAGCAACAAAATTTTTAAAAATATATTTGCCATAACAAGTGAAATTCTAATAGAATAAAATCACAAGTGTAATATAATATGATATCAACTTTACAGTAAATGTGCAAAATCCAAGTAAACAACAAAATGACATCAACAATTAGAAAGATCTGAATATTATAAATGGAATCATACCAATACAAAAAGACTCAACAAGTATATAAATAATAACTCTCCAAACACTAATGTACACGTGCACAGCAATTCCATTAAAATTTCAATTGATTTCTTATTCTGACTTATGTGGAACATTAAATGTCAAGTGAATCTTACATCAAAATTCTTTGTGTAATAACTATGACAGTGTAATGTCAGTACCAGTGTAATGTCACTACCTAAAAGTAGAATTCAATTTATGGAACAGACCAGGATACAGAAACAGATACTTTAAGCAAGTATGTTATAATGGCTGAATATACATTATTTGGATCCCGATCAGTTGCTGATCACTCTGCATGTGTGTGACCTCCCTACATTAAAAAAAAAAAAGAACGAAAAGAAAAGAAAAAAATTCTTTAGCTTCCACTTCTCAAATAAATACTAGTACATAATTCACAGGGTTTTTGTGAGGGTACTTTAAAAAATTCTTGTGAAAGATTCTGAGATATAGAATGTATGAATATCATGCATTTTCCTTTAACAATATAGGATAGAGATGTTTCCATATCAGTGAATACACAACTGTTCTATTCTTCTGGTTGGATATTTGGTGTTTCATTATATTTTATCAAGTGCCTAGTGATTAATATCTAATAAATTTCCAGTTTGTGGGGGGTATAAGTAATGTTAAAATGGGAAAATTTTCACATTATATAAGTGATTCTTTAAGGTGGGTGAGAACATTGGAATATTAGATCAAATAGTTCCCCCTTTAAATTACTGTAAATAATCATCAAAAAGGTGTGCATAGTGAGATTACCATCAGAAGTCCACGAGTGTATTTAATTTACCTACATTTTCCCACACCCTAAACAATATTTAGTAGCAGTAACATTTTCATATATTTTAAACTGTATTGGTAAAAGTAGTTTCTTGTTTCATTTCATTCTTCTTTAGTTATTCACAGAGTTGACCATCTGCTCATATGCTTACTAGATATTAATAGCTAATTGTTTTGGATGTTACTCTCTTTATGGTGGTGGTTTTGTTGCTAAGTCATGTCTGACTCTTGCGACCTTATGGACTATAGCCTACCAGGCTCCTCTGTCCATGGATTCTCCAGGCAAGAATACTGGAGTGAGTTGCCATTTCCTTCTCCAGGGGATCTTCCTGACTCAGGAATCAAACCTGGGTCTCCTGCATTGCAGGAAGATTCTTTACCGACTGGGTGATGAGGGAAGCCCCTACTTTCTTAGTATACTCTACTTATTGTTCTACATGGAACGTTGTGTTCGTTTCCCTGTTGTTGCTTTTTTCTTTCCCCACCTTTCTGTTGGAATGAGTTTTACTCTTTCTAAAAATGAAGAAAATTGGCAACTTACTATGTATGTTCGGTGTTTTTTTTTCTAGTTTGTTGTTTGTCTTTTGACTTTTTACAATATTATTTAGCATTCAGAAAATTTGTACTGATGAAAACTCCCTGGGAAGCACTTTATACCCAAAAACTCTTCAGCAGAAGTGGAACAGACTAGCTGGAAGATTAAGCAATGCCAGAAATCAGTATAATAAAGAATCCAAAATGTTTTCATATATTTACGCCGCTGGAGATTAAAAACCACTTCATAAATTACAATCCTTAACCACTTTGGGGAATCAGCCTTGCTAATGTTGTGGGGAGCAAAGGTTGCATGTTAATCTGAATTACTGACTTTTTTTTTTGCATATAGATTAATTCTAAGACTGAAAAAATTGTCTAGGAGACAATATTTTAGCACAGTATATCATCTGTATCATTTTGACCATTTGTTTGCAAATGCCATAGCATCTCATAGATGTATTCCTTCTTTAAAGTATAGAAAATAGAAAATGATCTGTAGTCTTGGTACTAAACAGAACTTGGAACTGCTTGCCTACTGCGTGCAAAGCCAATATAATGATATCAGTGGTAACACACACACACAAAAAAAGTACAGTGTTTATTGCAGAAAACCAAGTAAAAAGAACAGGAAGCTCATGCTTAAAAGACCAGCACTCCCTGATGGCTTTCAGGGAAGAGTTTTTAGAAGCAACATTTAGAGTGAGTGTTGAAGCTTATGGATTTTTTCTGATTGGTTGATAGTGAAGTAACAGGATGATGTTTCAGAAATCTTAATCATCAATTTTTGGTTTCAACCAGTCTGGAGTCACATGCTTGTGGTCAGCATGTAGTCATAATCCTGCACCTGGGGATGGATGGGTCTTAGTTTCTGCAGAAAACTCAAAGAATGTTACGCATATCCCTTGAGGAGGAACTAGGACTCTTTTTATCACTAAATTATAGTTTAAGCTATCTTGTTCAACAGCTTTTCCTTTGTTTCTGCCTTTCATCACTTCTAGAATTAACAACTTCTTGAATCTGCTCTTTGAAAGTCAGGGAACTACTAGAAGATAAAACCTTTTCTACAAAAAAAAGAAAGAAACAGGGAGGAGGGGGGGGACAGAGAAGAGTTTTTGTACACAGGAGGACCCCATAGGGTCCTGTTCAGTCTCAATCCTCCCTTTTGTCATCTCAGTCCTGTGGGGAACCAGGGCAAGACAGAAAAAGGAATAAAGTTTTGGATGGAGAGGTTATTCATAGACACAAGGGGACTCAGTTTTGGGGGATGAGGCTTCAGTCTCTATACTTTAATGGCCTCAAATTAAGCATTTTTAAAGTTTAGACAACTTAGTGGTGTCACTCAGTCATGTCCAAATCTTAGCAACCCCATGGACTATAACCTGCCAGACTCCCCTGTCCATGGGATTTCCAAGGCAAAAATATTGGAGTGGGTTGCCATTTCCTTTTCCAGGGAATTTCCCCAACCCAGGGATTGAACCCAGGTCTCCTGCACTGCAGGCAGATTCTTTACCATCTGAGCTACAGGGAAGACCAAAGTTTAAACAACTTAGGTAAAATAATAAGAGTGAATGATATAATAAAAAGCATCAATTAAAAAGATGCATAGCATGAGAGTTGCAAGTTAAGTTTTTTTAGGGCAAAAAGAGAACTGCAGCCTGGGAGACAGCACCTCAGATAGCTCTGGGAGACTGCTCCAAACAGTTAGTGGGGGAAGATCAAGGTATAAGATTTTGGTGAAGGGCGAGTTCAGTGAGATCAAGCAGCTGTTTTATAAAGGTTTTCTACTAGTTACAAGCGCTGATGTCACCAGGAAAGGATTTAGTGCTGGTCTAGATATGAGGAGATGTAAGGAACAAATTCCAGGAGATAGTGAAAGACAGAGAAGCCTGACACACTGCAATCCATAGGGGTGGCAGAGAGTCAGACACAACTTAGTGACTAAGCAAAGTTCATGTCAATGTATGACAAAACCCACCGAAATGTTGTGAAGTAATTAGCCTCCAACTAATAAAAATAAATGGAAAAAAAAAAAAAAAAAACTCCAAAAAAAAACAAACAAACAAGGTTTGGGATCCTGCAATCAGTTCCTGAAAATATCCATCTACAGACTGGTTCCCCCAGTTTGCCTGGAGCTCCACATGCCTTATTCTCCACCCCAACTCCCCTTCAGGCTGTGTAAAAGGTTGATTGTTGCAGCAGCACCGGATTCAGTCTCCTTAGAGGCAGATGGCAAAAGCCCTTGGCAAATGCCAATTTGTAGTTGACAAAAGGAATAATTAAATTTAGTAAAATCTATATCACAAAGACCAAAAAAAATTTTTTTTTAAGATAAAAGATACTGAACACTGTCAGTAAGTGTTTTAGAAGGAGAAAGACTTAAAGTGATTTAGAGCCTGTTACATTCCCCAAAACTTATACATATAATCACATTTCCTCCTTATCATTGGAAACTGATGGGCCAAAGTATCCCTTATTTCTTTTCATTTAACAAATATTTATAGAGCACCAACTTTTGAAAGTATTGTTTCCAGAATTAAGATATATAGTGCAAAACTAGAAATTTTAAAAACCACTTGACTTCTTACAAAACACAGTATAATAAGAAAAGCAAGGTTATAAATAATGATTTACATGTTTGTTTAGGAAATTAAAATATTTTGTGAGACAAAGTTTATAGCAGCTACTAGTGTAAAAGCTGAAATGTAAATGTTTATTTTTCATTGTAATAATCAGATTTTTTTCCGACTCTATCACATGATTGAGGTATTAAAATTAAATTCCTTTCTATGCAAGAAGTTCCTAAAATCTTAAACATTGCCTTAAATTTTCAAAGTACTCATGAAAGAGAGGACATTGACTAAAATTCCCTTAGGCAGGTAACTAGAGACCTTTATATCAGGCCATGGAATAGTGAGATGAAATTTCAAGAAGTCTTCTAAGTAGTGTGATTATATAACTTATCCAGTGTAGTATGTAAGAATGGAAGCAAACTATTAATAATTATACCTAATAAACAGGACAGAACTACCTGGTCGTTCCAGATAAACAATAACTAAGAGTCACAGTGTTGATCATTGAGGGCAAGACCCTGCTGACCTCTAATCAAATCTGAAACAAGCTCTTTTCAATATTGTAACTATAAAGAACTCACAGTCTTTGTTTCATTTTACTAGCATCATCCATCTGAAATCCTCTACCTCTTCGAAAAATTGTAATGGAGGAAGGCTTCCTGGCAAGTGTAAGCATGATTCACCATCTTATCCTGTCCTGGGTGAAAGATAAACAAGTGAACAATCTTAGAAACATATACCTAACTTTGCATCAGATATGTCTGATAGAGTTCAGAGTGGCATCAGGTGGATTCTAGTTCAAAATGCTTGAGTGGAAAATTTCATCCTAAAATGTATAATATTAATAACACCAGGATAGTGTCATTACATGGATGACTTCTTTTAAATTTCATGGAACTTTGACTATCATAAGATCTCAGTGTATCAAGAGTGACATGTAATCTCCAAATCTTGATTTGTGGTAGATGTCACCAAGCACTGCAAGCATGGTGTCCTAGCCAACATCACCCCTTACCATAGCCTGTCTGGCCTCATCCCCAGTATGCAACTGCACATAGAAACAAGGGTTGCAGAAACTGGCAAGCTGTAAACTTTTTTACATAGTAATTTAGTTTCAGTAATGTAATTCAGGAAACTCTTTCTAAATATAAAACGTATCTGTGTATCAATTTAATGGTAGATATATGACACCATAATTGGTGTTATATATCACATACAGTCTCTAAAATTGAATTAGAAAGTAAAAAGAAAAGTATATGATGATTTTTGCTATCAGTCAACATTTTGTGAATGACTTTGTGGTTTAATAATTTTATTAATTTTACAAATATTATTTAGATGATAGTTATCTAATTTTACAGGCAAAATAATAGGTAAAATGTCCTGTACTTCTTTGGTAACTTAAGTTGCTCTTGCTTCTGACCAAGGAAAAGTATTCATATAAAATTGATTCATTTTAGTTGCTACTACATCGATTTTTTTTTTAGTACTACAGCATATTATGTAAATAAAAATAGTCAAACAATTAGGTTAATAAGTCAGACAGAGAAAGACAAATACTGCATGATCTCACTCATATGTGGAATCTGTTAAAAAAAAAAAAACCAAACTCATAGAAATAGGGTAGAATGGTGGTATTCATGGGCTGGAAGATAGAGGAAATGGACAGATGTTAATCAAAGGTGACAAACTTCCAGCTATAAAATAAATAGGTTTTAGACATCTGATTTTCAGCAGTGACTATAGTTTAACAATACTGTTTTATACACTCCAAAATTGTTAAGAGAGTAAACCTTAAATATGCTCACCACAAAGAAAAAAGAAATATGTGACATAAGGAATATGTTAACTAATCTTACTGTTGTAATCATTTTGCAATGCATTCATCTATCAAATCATCATGCTAAATACCTTAAAATGATACAATGTTATATGTCAATTGTTAAGAGAGTCAATTATATCCCAATAAAGCTAGAAAACACAGTACATAGATAGCTTAACATTGAAATATATTTTTAAGAAATAAATATGAAATGGTTTTACATGCCTGTTAATATTTAATTATACAAAATTGCTTTGGGGTATACATATTGCTAATTGAGCTTCTTACTGGATTCAAAATAATCTGGGTTAGGAAATTGCAAATATAAAAATATATGAAATCAGCCATTTATATTCTGTGTGGATATTGATACTGAGTACTAATATTTGAGATCAAGCATCATTTGAAATACTGCTTCATAAACAACCAACAAAATAAATAAAGCCCTGAATGACCATAACTTCAATCATGATCCAAGCACACACTTGCGTAGACAACAATTAAAACAGTCACATGAATTGCATCAAAAGTAGTTTTGTCAGAAATACCTGAAAAATAGTATTTGCAGTTTGCTATCTGAATGTTACTATCTGTGAAATTTCTGTAGTTTTAATCCTGAAGACATAGCTTTAAAAGTATGACAATATAAAGCTAAGCAAAAAGAATTAATCCAAAAATTTGTATTGATAGTACTAATGAACTTTTTTTATAGCTTTCTAAATCAAGGCAACATTTTATTTTTAACTGTAGTTTTTCAGAAAAAAAAAAAAAAAGAAAATGTGTTGTACTCTCCATTATGTCAAGCCTAAGAAAAGTATGATAGAATAGGGTATATATTTCCAGTATTATATGGAGAAAAGTGGCCATCAAGGGGACAAATGCCTCTTGCTTTGTGGTACACTACCTTTTGAACACTTTAAATGGTAAGCATACAGCCAACATTCTTTCTTCTTTGAATCTCTCTGAGGATATTAACGGACACAAGGAAAAGGATGAATGTCCTGTCTGATTTCTATATAATGAATATTTAATGGTGACTAAGAAAGGGAGATAACAGCAGCAATTAAATATTTTTCATTAAGGTAATTATATAAATATAATTTTGATTCTATGGAGCCATTAAAATTATGACTGTGAACACAGTAGCAACACAGAAAATATAGAAGTAGCAAGACCACCACATGATAAATACCCTACATATTATACTGTTAATCCCTCAGTCATGTCTGCCTCTTTGAGACCCCTTGGACTGTAGACTGCCAGGCTCTTCTATCCATGGGGGATAGAGGATTCTTGCCTCTATCCAGTCGATAATACTGGAATGGGTTGTCATTTCTTTCTCTAGGGGATCTTCCTGACCCAGGGATTGTACCCTGGTCTCCTGCATTGCAGGCAGATTCTTTACCATCTCAGCCACCAGGGAAAACTTCTAATCTAAGTAATTAAATGTTGGATTTCTGAGTTTAAGACAAATTTTTATCTGCAAATAGAACAATCAAGCCAACCCCTTCCATAAAGAAGACAGATTTGTTAATTGTATGTGAAAAGTGAAAGTCGCTCAGTCATGGCCGACTCTTTGTGACGCCACGGACTGTATATGGACAATGTATATGGATTACATCCCTTCGACTGTAGCCTGCCAGGCTCCTCTATCCATGGAATTATCCAGGCAAGAATACTGGAGTGGGTAGCCTTCCCTTCTCCAGGGGATCTTCCCAACCCAGGGATGGAACTTAGGTCTCCCGCATTGCACATGGTTTCTTTACCAGCTGAGCCACAAGGGAAACCCAAGATTATTGGAGTGGGTAGCCTATCCCTTCTCTGGCAGATCTTCCCAGGCCAGAAATTAAC
>CM035298.1:7793157-7918449 GCA_020226075.1 Hydropotes inermis | reverse complement strand
TCTCTTTCATTTTGTAAGTTCATTTGTATCATTTATTTTTAGATTCCACATACAAGGGATGTCATATAATATTTCTCCTTCTCTTTCTGACTTACTTCACTGAGTATGGAGAAAGTGTGATTTTTAAACTACTGATTTGATCCAACTTTTTAATGTTTACTTTGGACAATAATGAAAAGTGAAAGCGGAAGTGTTTGTTGCTCAGTCGTGTCCCACTCTTTGTGAGCCCATGGACTATAGCCCACCAGACACCTCTGTCATTGAAATTCTGCAAGCATGAATACTGGAGTGGATTGCCACTCCCTTCTCTAGGGGGATCATCCTGACCCAGAATTGAACCTACGTCTCCTGCACTGCAGGCAGATTTTTACTGTCGGAACCAACAATAATACATGCATTCTAATTCTAATCTAACTTTCAAAGCTTATATATCATAAAACTGTAATACATTCAATAGTATCACATTTTTAATATTTCCTTAAAAATTATAGTGCTTTCTACTACTTCTTTATTTATATGTTTTGGGGGGGAGAAAACCTAACCAGTTAAACCAACAGTCCCAGTTTCCTGGGATGTAGTTGATATTTCTTGTGTTCAGGCAGTATCATGTTGGTGAAGTAAAATTTCTAATTATGTGCTTTCTATATTTTGATATATATCATAGCTTATTTTTTCCCTCTGATGATTTGAAAATGTATAGGATCAAGTTTTACAATATATGAAATACTTTTTCTGTTTTCCAATAAAGTAAATACTATAGTTTTAATGTTTTTCAAGGAGTAGTTATAAATGACAAATACAGTCAGGTACATGTTTCACTGTCATCTATTTACCTGATAATATAAAACTTGTTTTGGATAGGACGACTGGACTGAAGTAAGCCATGGGAATAATGATTGTGTTTATATGCTTGTTCATATGCATCACATATTTCTACAACTCACTGAATTATTCTATCAAAGATAGCATAATGGTCTCTATAAAAATAAGCAAAATGTGAATGATGTTGAATGAAAATTTGTAAGACTGACAAATCAGTCTCAAATGATATGTCACTGAATTAAAAGTGCAACAAGAGAGAAAGTATCTAAATTAGACAGACAGTGAAGCAAGTAACCAACTCCAAAGCTAGGATAAAAGTAAGCAGAATTGAAAGCTCTGCTGAAACAAAATTGAAATGGGCAGAAGAACAAATGGAACCTGACATTATGACTTTCAATGGCCTAGATGTCTGTGACTGAAAATATCAAAAGATATATAGAAAGGCTGAGTGAAAAATAAAATGGCTAAGTTTGGAATTGCTGGAAAGAAAATCATTTGAAAATGAAACGGTCAACATGGCTGAGTGTCCTGGTGGTTTGCCATTGTCTTTTAAAATCTGCTCCTGATAGACATATTGAGAGGAAAAGTAACTGAGATGAAAATCACATGTCACTTAAAATTTCAGTTTTAACTTTGTGACAGTTAGCTTAGCTATCTAACCTTGGGTAAATCACTTAATTTTTCTGATCTTAGCATTCTTTTCACAACCTTTGATAAACTAGGGCAAAATGGTACGCCTGTTCTGTTTCTAGTTATCTTCACTTAAAATAATTAATATTTTAAGGGATCTAGGAAATGCTTTTTCTAGGTTCCATTCTAGCTCCACCATTTCCTGCTGCTGCTGCTGCTAAGTTGCTTCAGTCGTGTCTGACTCTGTGCGAACCCATAGACGGCAGCCCACCATCCTCCGTCCCTGGGATTCTCCAGGCAAGAATACTGGAGTGGCAAGCATTTCCTTCTTCAATGCATGCATGCACGCTAAGTCTCTTCAGCTGTGTCTGACCCTCTGCCACCCCATGGACAGCAGCCCACCAGGCTCCTCTGTCCACAGGATTCTCCAGGCAGGAATACTGGAGTGGGTTGCCATTTCCTTCTCCACCACCATCTACTAAGAGTATCTTAATTTGTCTCTGTCTCTGTGTCTTTATGCATCAATTGTGGTTAATAAAAATATGTATCTCACATGGTCACTATGAAGAAAAAAGTGAAATAATGCACAAAAAGCATTTTACATAAAGTCTATTGGAAAAGTATTCGCTATACATCAGTAAAGGTTGGTATACCAAGAAGTTTATATAACATAAGCTTTAGGATCATTATTTGCTGGGCTTCCTTCCAATATCCTATAGCTAATTTTTGGTTAAAATGTATTATTTTAAAAGTATACCCCAAACGTTCAATAAGCCTCAAAACTAAAAAGTAGCAATTATTCATTTTCATTGTATATTTTATAGCTAACATCTAAAACATCTGTTCAGTTAGTTACTTACAAAATTATAGCAATCTAAAGAAGCTTGGTATAGCTAAAAATGTGAATATGAACATGTTAGTTGCTCAGTCACGTCCAACTTCTGAGATCCCATGGATTATAACCCACCAGGCTCCTCTGTCCATGGAATTCTCCAGGCAAGCATGCTGGAGTGGGTCACCATTTCTTTCTCCACGGGGTCTTCCCAGCTCAGAGGTTGAACCTGGGTAGCCCACATTGCAGGCAGACTCTTTACTGTCTGAGCTACTAGGGTAGCTAAAAAGTAATCGAGTGCATTGTCTAAATTAGAATTAACATAGAGTATATGGTTTATAAAATTGTCATGTCATGACACTGACACTGATTTCAAGAATGTCAAGTCCTTTAAAGGATCTTGAGTTCACAAAGACACCTAGGCAGCGTGGCAATATGAGAGTCCATTTTCTGTTTTCAAACATTAGAGTGTGGTTACCAATAGGAAAATAGTAGACTAGGAAGGAAAGAATCTTATCTCTTTTGTGGGGGAAAAAAGTAAAGTTCTTCTAATGAGCTACCTTTCTGAGGAAAAAGGAAAAATTTTATTTCATCCTTGAGTTTGAGACTTAACAATTCTGTCCATCTCTTATTCCTGAATTACAGGGAGTTCAGTGTGCTAAAAGATAAAAGTAAGCTCCTTATGCTCTTAACTTCCTGTTTTTCTCCCACCTGAAACCTTCCTAGAACAGAATTCAGAAACTTTAATTCTCTGGGGAAATTAAACATGATATTGCTCAGATAAGGAAACCCAATAAAGCATACAGGGTGAAAGGCAAATCTAGGAGACATCTCAGTAAAGTAGAGTGGCCAGAGTGCAGAGTCACAGGAAAGGTCCTGATTTCATCCTCCCTACTTCCTAGAGATATAACCATGAAAAGTATTTAAACTTCCTGAGCCTCAGGGTTGTTATTTTGTTAACTTGTCAAAAATTGATGTTTCCTACTCTAAGAATCTCAGAGAATTTACCATCAACATCATCTTTTATTATGAGAATCTCTACAAATAAAAGATTAAATACTTACCATAGAATAGTTTAAAGCTTACTCCTTAATAATAGTACTGACAGAATTTTTTTTAATATGTTATTAAAAAAAAAACCTTCCACTTTTAGATACTCACTGTAGTATAATTTGAAATCTAGATATATTTGATAATTTCATAAAATGAGATCATTGTACATGTATTGACTGAGTTACTTAATTGGTAGTGGCTCTGCCATTAGCTGTGCGATCTTCAGGAACTTATTTAAAATGCCTCTTCTTTCCAAATCTTTATCTGTAAAAGTAGAGTAATCACAGTGGTTGATATGAAGAATAAATTTCTATTTTAGAAATCTATGGTAAATGGTAAATGCATTATGAAATTGTATGATATTATTATACTCTACTATAATGACAAGTGTTCTACTTAATATATGAACAAAATTTTACCAATAAAGGAAATTTAAAAGACATAAATATCCACAATTTCAGTATCCCAACAAATTGGAAATTTCTAATTTTTCATGTTTTTCCAGTTCTTAACTATATACTGGGGAATTTTTATAGTATGGCAATTGCAAGTTTTTTAACTGTTAAATAGCATCGTTAGATTATAATCATTTTCTGTATTTCCTCCTAATATTCATACCTAGGTTTAAGAGATGTAACATTTCTACCAGTATAATACTATCAAATTATTTCATCAGTGAATCATAGCTTGAAATTAAATTTTTATATGTAATGAGATAACCATACTGTGAGAGACAAAAAAAAAAAAACCTCATTAACTGTTAATCATCAATTTTATTTTCTTATTATTATTATTTACTAAGTGCTTGTTGAAATAATACTAGATTTTAATTTTTCTTAATATTATTACTTAAGAACAAAATTATTGTGTCAAATGATGAGAACATTTTTAAGAAGCCTGAAACATATTGCAACACTAGGGTTTATCACTGATTTATTATTAATTTTAATATTTGATCAGAAAATTTTAAAATTAAATATAGAGGTTTTATTCATTTTGCAATATGTGTGTGTGAATGTGTACATATAGATATGTACACAGGAATAGAGATAGCTATATCACTATATAAACTTTGAGAATACAAGAAACATAGTCTAAATTATATGTACCATTAGAGGCTGGAAATTTTACAAGAAAGACAGGTAGATTATTCAGAATTGATGTGTCCTTTTTTGTCTTTTAATATATTTCAAATTTATAATTTTAATATGAAGAACTATGATTAACATTGCAATTACTTTTTAAACTATTTTTTTGAAGTATAGTTGATTTGCAATGTTGTATTTTTTCTTCTGTACTGTACACTGATTCAGTTACACATATATATATTAGGTTGGCCAAAAGTTTCAGTCAGTTTTTTCCATAAAATGCTATCTATCCTCATCATACACAATAGTTTTAAAACTGCCCTGAAAATTCATTGTTCAGCCTCCCTTCCCTTACCCTAACTTCTGCCAACCATTGATCTTTTACTTTCCCGTATACATATTTATATATATGACTCTGTTGTTTCAGTTATTGTTTTCATTTTTGTCTAACAGTCTTTCATATGTAGTTTCCTCAGTAATATTGTTATTTTTTTAAATGACTTTATTGCTATAAAAAGTATGTACTGCCCAATCAAAAAGTGGGAAAACACCTAAACAGACATTTCTCCAAAGAAGACATACAGATGACCAACAAGCACATGAAAAGATGCTCAACATTGCTCATTATTAGAGAAATGTAAATCAAAACTACAGTGACATAATACCTCACACCAGTCAGAATGGCCATCATCAAAAAGTCTACAAACAATTAATGCTGGAGAAGGTATGAAGAAAAGGGAACTTCTTCGGCTGTTGATGGTATAATAGTATAATCAATGTAAATTGATACAATCACTATGGAAAACAGTATGAAGATTCCTTAAAAACCTATGAATGAAAGTACCATATGACCCAGCAATCTTACTCCTAAGCATATACCCTGAGTAAACCAAAGTTGAAAAAAACACATGTATCCCACTGTTCATTGCAGCACTATTTACAATAGCTAGAACATGGAAGCAACCTAAATGTCCAGCGACAGGTGAATAGATCAAGAAGTTGTGGTGCATACACACAATGGAATATTACTCAGCCATAAAAAGGAATGCATTTGAGTCAGTTTTAATGAGGTGGATGAACCTAGAGTCTATTTTGCAGAGTGAAGTAAGTCAGAAACAGAAAGATAAATATCATATACTAACACATATATACAGAATTTAGAAAAATGGTACTGAAGAACTTATTTGCAGGCAACAGTGGAGAAACAGACATAGAGAATAGAATTATGGACATGGGGAGAGGGGAGGAGATGGTGAGATGTGTAGAAAGAATAACACGGAAACTTACATCACCATATGTAAATGCATAGCCAGTGGGAATTTGCTGTGTGTCTCAGGAAATACAAACAGGGACTCTGTATCAGTCTAGAGGGGTGGGAGGGAGGTTCAAAAGGGACGGGATATATGTATGTCTATGGCTGATTCATGTTGATGTTTGACAGAAAACAACAAAATTTTGTAAAGCAATTATCCTTAAATTAAAAAAATAAACTTTAAAAAGTATATACCATAAAATTCACCCACTTTAAATGTGCAATTAAGTGATATTTAGTAAATTTAGCAACAATTTTTAGTAAATTTAGCATGCACACACAAACAAAATGTTCTAAAAGCATTCCGTTTTAGAACACTCCATTAACCCAAATGCTGTTTATAATTAATCCTGCCTTCTCTCCCCGCTCTAGGAAACTATCTATGTCTTTAGATTTGTTTTTTGCATGCATTTCATATAAATTTAATTGTACAGAGTATTTATTTTATGTTTGATTTCTTTTCTTTTTTTTTTTTTTGACCTGATATCTCAGTGGTTTGCCCTTTTGTCCATTAGCAGTATACATGACTATTCCATTTATTTTCATTGCTGAATAGTTTTTCCTTATATAGAAACATGACATTATGTTTATCCAATCACCATTTGAATCAAGTAATGTATATGATAAGGTCTGATTTGTTCAGTTACTAATAGGCTGGATATCATCCAGGTGACTATGAAGTTAACTCAAACATTTTTATTAGCTATGCTACTTTGTGAGTAAAAAATGTGTTATTTTCTCAGAATCAAGAAAATGACAAAAAATTTTCTTTCCTGAGGAGTTGTTTATAGAAGTTAAACAAACCTTAAGAAGCAATATTTTTTAAACTTTCCACACTCACCTTGTGAGAGCCTTCACTTATCAACGGCAGGAAGGCAGTACTCCCTATGTTACCTAATCCAACAAAACAAGGTGTGAAAGATAAAAGAGAAATAGAGAAATACATTTTCTTTTTCTCTTTGAGCAAAAGGGAAGTTGAGAAGATAAATTGAGGTGCTGAGATTTTTAATTATATTGATACATTTGTTATGGAACACTATATATGTGAAAATATGTATTTCAGTTATAGTTTAAAATTTTATTCCACTTTTCTTATAACCTTGAGTCTTTTATGTGGAAAGCATCAACATTAAAACTATACTTTAAAGGAATGAAAGAGCATATAGAGCACAGTATTTTTTTTCCATTTGGAAAATATTATTACATATTTATGTTGTCATAGAATAAAAATAAACACACACACAAACAATCTTCCTGCCCCTGAAATATCACAGTGGACTATTGCAGAAAACATAAAATATTAATAAGTTTTATTTTTTTCAATTTCAGAGATCATATTTGTTCTGGTAATTTATGAATTTTTATATTAATTGCTTTCCAGCTAATTTTCATAATGAAAGTGAAAGTGAAGTTGCTTAGTCATGTCTGACTCGTTGCATCCCCATGGAACACACAGTCCATGGAATTCTCCAGGCCAGAATACTGGAGTGGGTAGCCTTTCCCTTCTCCAAGGAATCTTCCCAACCTAGGGATCAAACCCAGGTCTCCCACATTGCAGGTGGATTTTTTACCATCTGAACCACAAGGGAAACCCAATTTTCATAATAACCACTCTCAAAAAGGACTCAGAAAAAAAAAAAAGACTCAATTACATAGTAAACATTTAAGAACTCTTTCTTTGTGAATACATTTCATGACTTTAAATGCCACTCACTTTCATAGCTGTAAAACATGGCATCTAAGATCTAAATAGCTGTGAAGATAGTACGCTCATTTACTGCTCCATACACTTGTTTGGGCTTCCCAGGTGGCATTAGAGTTGAAGAAACTGCCTATTAATGCAGGAGATATAAGAGACATGAGTTCCACACCTGGGTCTGGAAGACGTCCTAGAGAAGGTCATGGCAACCCACTCCAGTATTCTTGCCTGGTGAATTCCATGGACAGAGAAGCCTGGAGAGCTACAGTCCATAGGGTTGCAAAGAGTCAAACATGACTGACGAGGCTTAGCATGCATGTATATAGTTGTTTGCCTTCCATTTTACCTAGCAGGGCTTCCCTGGTGGCTCAGCCAGTAAAGAACCCTTCTGCAATGCAGGAAGATCCCCTAGAAGAGGGCATGGCAATCCACTCTAGTATTCTTGCCTGGAGAAACTCTTGACAGAAGAGCCTGGCTGGCTATAGTCCATGGGGCCACAAAGAGTCAAACATGACTGAGCAACTAAGCACTTAGCTAAGAACTTAAAAGAATGTCTTTAGGTAGATACTCCCTCCTATGCACGACTTCTACACTTCTCTAGGAATACATGTGAACACAGTTTAAGAGTCTGGATTGAATATGTTTTAATGTGTGGAAGAATAACCTCCAAATATCAGTGGCTTAAAATAGCAAATGTTTCTTCCTGCTCTTTCTGGATGGCTTAGAATTCAGCTCTAGGCACTGATGGATCCTGGAAAAAATGTTCTGTCATATTGATTTCTGCTTTAGGTGCCCATATAGAACTCAGAGTGAGAACTGGAAACGTGCTCACTTCCAGTCACACTTCATGGTCGTAACTTTGGTGACCACATTCAAATTCAAAAGGTTGAGGAAGTTCAATCCTTCTTGTTCATGGAAGTAAAGGGAAACTGAATAATAATGAATGTCAGTACTTTTATTTATCTTGGTTGACAAATTGTACCTTCCTTATTTTCTACAATTGGATTTGAGTGATATTATTAAAAGAAAAAAAAACAGTATAAAGAAAGAAATTGATAATGTCCTGCTTGTCAAAATCATTTCCAGCAGTAAACAAAATCTAACAGTGCTGCCATTTGTAGCCACCTCCTTTGCTAATTTCCCAGCCTCTCAACTTGGTCTTTAGTAGTTACTACAGGGTGACTGAAATTTATTAGCAGGTATGATGATGGTGGCTCATATGGTAAAGTGTCTGCCTGCAATGTGGGAGACCTGGGTTCGATCCCTGGGTTGGGAAGATCTCCTGGAGAAGGAAATGGCAACCCACTCCAGTATTCTTGCCTGGAACATCCCACAGATGGAGGAGCCTGGTAGGCTACAGTCCATGGGGTCACAAAGAGTCAGACACAACTGAGCAACTTCACTTTCACTTTCATGATGATCAAAGCACAAGGTGTATGTCAGCTATTCTAATCATCCTTTTTGATTAGAAGGGGTTTTGAAACAAACACAACATATGTCCTGAAAACCACTTGTTAAAAAGCAGGTGGTATTCATTTAGTCCTTTCTTCAGTCTTTCAATAATAGATTAGTGAGTATCTATTGTGATCACTGTATTGTACGATGTTGATAAAACAAAGATATGAAGAAGTCAGAGATTATCACTAATGGACTACATGAGTGAGGGGAAGGTTGGGATTATTTAAATGATAATTCAATATTGAGTGTAGTGTAATGGAGGCCAGAAGAGATATTCTTGAAGAAATATTTGATGATATCTAGTGTATGATGAGAAATTAACTGGAGAAAGAAGGTAGGAGAGAGATTTTCTTTGACACTTAGAAGGATAGACTATACATTTAATAAAAATGGAAAAAGCCTTTGTGGATGGAAGATAGAGAGCAAAAGGGATTATGGATCTTAAATTCAGCTGAAAATGACTACAGTGAAATAATGATTGGATTCCAAAGGACTTGGTAATAATTAACTGAGGGCTAAAAGTCCAATACTTTGGCCACCTCATGCAAAGAGTTGACGCATTGGAAAAGACCCTGATGCTGGGAGGGATTGGGGGCAGGAGGAGAAGGGGATGACAGAGGATGAGATGGCTGGTTGGCATCACCGACTTGATGGACATGAGTTTGAGTAAACTTTGGGACTTGGTGATGGACAGGGAGGCCTGGCATGCTGTAATTCATGGGGTCTCAAAGAGTTGGACACGGCCGAGCAACTGAAATAAACTGAACTGAAAGCCAAGAATCACTTCTAGGTACAGTGGAAAGTGAATTGGTCTTCGATTCAAATAGACTTTGTTCTATAATCTTCCAGCTCTTTTACTCTAGAAAAAATGTGCTCCTAGAGCTCCAATTTTCTCATTGACATGATGGTAATGATAACATTTACTTTATATGACTTCTGTTAACATGACAGAGAATATCTTCTGTGTCCCACCCATTGCAGATTACTTTGAGATCTCCAAAATACAAACGTCAAAGTGGGATATGACTTACAAGAAATGTATGGAGGGAAACATTGGTGAAGGATAAAGAGAAGTGAGATAATAAAAAGAGGCTGCAAACTTTGATAATGTCTAACACATATGCAGGAGGGGCCGGAGGGAAAGCAATTGAGTAGAAAAAATCTCAGACTACAGTGCATTTCTAGGAAGCCTTCAGCCAGGTGGCTCAATTCAAAATTTTCACATAAAGAGCCCATAACTTACACTAATAGACTTGCATTTGCATCTCCACAGTACTCAGTCAGTATGTGGGAGAAGACTGTGAGAGCTGTGGTCTTAGCACAAACATGATGGTGAATCCAGAGAGGCGAGAGCTTGGACATCAGTCAAGCATGCTATCGACAAGTGGTCTGATTTACATGTTTTTCATGGTTGCCACTACTCATTCCTTGCATCATGTAGATCATATGTACTCCACAAGTTTAGGGAATTGCTTCTATATGTTTCCCATGAGTTTCTCTTTTTGAAGGAGAAGTCTTGAAGATCTGTAGTACAAAATACTCCCCTCTGCTAAAGTTGGCTGCAAGGCTCCAAAGTGAAAGTGAAAAAAACCTCTTCTATCTCCTTTGCAGACCTTGGTGGCTTACATGGTACTGTGACTCATTACTGAAGTGTCTAAGCTATTGGAAATTCCTTTTTTTTGGAATTCCTTGGCAGTCCAGGGATTAGGACTCTACACTCTCACTGCAAAGGGCTCAAGTCTGGTCCCTCAGGGGTCAGAGAACTAAGACCCCACAAGCAGTGGGGTGCATCCAAAATGAACAAACAAACAACAACAACAACAACAAAAAAAGAGTTTGATTCCTGAAAACAAAAGGAAGCAAACCTAATGGGAAGTACCTCAAAATTATCTCTTCAAAAATGTGTTTTTCAAGCCAGTAATTCTGAACATGTCCTTTCACAGTTCCAGTGGGGTAAGAGAATATGAGGAGGCACCCATGGGAATCAAATGGATTGCATATTAATTCTTGTTTCCATTTTGTAAATTCATTCACACTTTCTTATTGTGATCAAGGTCCATTACTTTTGTTGTGATGATTAACTCTTCTTACTTGCTGGTCCCTGAACACACGTCCTCTAAAGTTCTTAGGCTATAGCCAGAGAGAGTAGTCCACTGGAGCACTTGATGTGTCCCCTGGCAAGAGTACATTCTTCTGGTGACCAGGACTTTCAACCCTGTAAACTGAGTGCAAGAAGTACACTTTTCAGCAGGTCATTTTGAGTGATGATAAATGGAGTCACCTCTGGTTCCACTCATTGGCTGGTGGACCCACATATTTGTCTTGTGGATATCACCATAGGATTGTCTTTAAGTTGATACATCATACTGCATATTGAAAAATATCATTCCATTCTTTCAGAAAGTTGTCTCTGAGTTGACACTTTAGTTGTACAAGTCCAGTTTTCTAAAAAGTCAACCTTTTCTGGATAGTACAATACTTTATTCTATTGGTATACCCTAGGACCCTATGGTCATGGATGCACTCACCTTTCTCAAGATGAAGTATTATCTGACCAGATGCTATCTTCTGTGCATTACATCCCTGTGGACCAGACATTTCATAATACCTCAAATAATGCTTCTGGTTAAGGATCTGTAGGCAAGAAAGAGAAAGGCATTCAATGCACGGTCATATATGTGCATGAACTGTTGGCCCTTCAGCTATAGCATGTGTGCTATAATAGCTTTATTTTATCCCACCATGACCACTTTGCCCATGTGCTCATTGTGCCAGTCCAGACCAAAAAATGGTGATGGCTCACTACTATTTATTGGTCAAGTCATTTGTTGATTTAGCAAAATGCCTCTTGTTTTCTGAGTGATTCTTGGTAGCCATCAATGTATGGTAAAAATGTTTGCTCTTTGTGCCAAATCCTAAATGTCCGTCCACATGCTTCAGTCCCAAATATCCTTGTTGTCAATATTACTTGCTTTTTACCTTCAGGCTCTGATCTGATGACCATGCCATTGACCATTGCCCAAGAATATATATCTATATCTTCATCTATATCTATATCATCTGTGGGCTTCCCTGCTGGCTCAGTTGGTAAAGAATCTACCTGCAGTGCAGGAGTCCTGGATTTGATCCCTGGGTTGGGAAGATCCCCTATAGAATGGAATGGCTACCCACTCCAGCATTCTGGCAGAGAGAATTCCATGAACTGTATAGTCCATGTGGTGGCAAAGAGTCAGACACAACTGAGTGACTTCCACTTTTCACTTTCATATCATCTGTATATCTATCATGTCCCCATATTAGACTACTTCCAAACAGGAAGTAGTTTGCAACAATGCAAAGCTTGCAGCTCCACCTATTGGGAAAGTTGACATTCTCCATTATCTTTCAAGGTTCCTTTTTTTTTTTTTTTTTTTTAACACCCACATAGCAAGCTAAACTATCTGTAAGTCAACTTTGTCCATTCCCCTCTCCTTTGGAATTTATAGTGGGGTGCTACTCATTACAGTAGTATATACTTACTCTTTAGATCCTTCTACTTCTACAGAGACTAAAGGGCAAAGTATATGTAGGTATGATAAGTATTAGTAACTGTGTGTCATTGACATCTTGAATCATGGCATTAAGCTCCATCATATCTCTTTCTCCTTCCAGAATACTTCACTGTTTGGGATTTGCTATCTCAGTCAATGTGTGATGGAATACAGGTTCAGAGATTTCTCTGTGGGCTTTCCTGCTACGATAGCTTTTACCCCATAGGCTAAGAACAAAATGTGGAGGTTACTACATTGCCAAGTGTATAAATTCCAATTATTCACTAAAGTCTGGAAGAATACCCATTATATGGGTCCCTGGAAGCTTTGGGCCTAAACACCATGCTTTGTATGTCATGCCAAGGTGCCTGCCAATCATGCATCTAATAATACAGTAAATGTAAATTAAAAAATTAAGAAATTTTATTAAATGAGTTGTGTGTGTCTTAGTCACTGAGTTGTGTCCAACTCTTTGTGACCCCATGGGCTGTAGCCCACTGGGCTTTTCTGTCCATGGAATTTCCCAGGCAAGAATATTGGAATGGATTGCCATTCCCTTCTCCAGGAGATCTTCCCAACCCAGGGATGGAACCTGAGTCTCCTGCATTGCAGGCAGATTCTTTACCATCTGAGCCACCAGGGGAAGCCCTAGTGGTAAGGAATCTGTCTGTCAATGCAGCATATGTAAAAGATTCAGGTTCAGTTCCTGGTTAGGGAAGATCCACTGGAGGAGGAAATGGCAACCCACTCTGTTATTCTTGCCTGGAGAATCCCATGAACAGAAGAGGCTGGTGGGCTATGATCCATGAGGTCACAGAGTCAGACACAACTGAAGTGACTTAGCAGGTAACAAATTATAGGCTTTCAAAACCTATTGGCTTTTTCCCTCTTTGAGCAGAAATTTAGCTAATATGCGATTTCAACAGGAAGCTAATTTGATGTTGTGGGTCTTCAGGTATTATACTCTTTGTCCCTTAGTGTCTGACTATTCTCATTTTCCCACTGTAAAGTCACCAAGTAAATGACCATAGGCCCCCTTGAGGAGACAGAGGGATTCTTGCAGTTGTGTTGCAGGAATTTTTCTTCTGACTCAGATACTTCTTCAATGAGAGTTTTTGACAAAAATTGGGTCTGGTCTAGGTACTGAATAAGGGATCATGTCTTTTCATTGACAGAACTGCCTTCATCCTCCTGATATTCTGTTCTTACATTTTTCTGGTTATAGATATTAAGCACCACAACTGGTGACTGCCTGTCTATTTTCTCCCCACTGCCATCATACTCTGTTTTCCAGTTTCAGGATTTACCATGTGTCAAATTTCCTTGAATATCACTCTACCAGGCTGATATTTAAGCTAATACAGACTTTTGGCTTTTGACAACTTAGAACTCTCAATTTTGCCACCTGGTTTCTTTTACTTTACAGCTTTATTCATCTTTATCCATATAATCATCATTCTCTGGCTACTCTCATAACCTCAGGATTAACTTGCATAATCACTGTTGACCTTCTTAATGTTGACAGTACTCGATTAATAAGTGAATTCTTGTAGTCCTGATGAACAGATTGTCTTCTGGGATCTCCTGTGAAAGATTATCTTCTATGAGTTTGGTTTTACATGATAATCTATTAATATCTCACTATTTCTACTATTTTCAGCCCACTATTTATTTCTTTATACCCCTTGCCACAACAACTAAGGGGTATACTCCACTCAGTGGTGATCATCTCTTTCTCCACTTCTAAGAGCTAATCCAGCAGTGACTTTTCTCCAGCATCTTATCTGTTGAAGTCTGGTGTCCCAAGGAAAAAAGTACTTTGCAAAAAATGACTTCTTAGGGACCCAGTCTTACATTCTGGTCCAAGTAATCAAGTATATTCTAAACTGGTAACAGGGATACTCTTGACTCAATATTTAGTTCCTGGCAGCTCTTTTGGAATATAGTTTCTTCCTTTGCTTATCAGGCCCTGGAAGTCCACAGATGATTTTTCCTTCAATTTAAACCTAGCTTGGAAACCAAGAGAGGAGATGGAAACAACTGAGCTGAATCCTTATTGACTCATGGAGACAGTCTTCCCTTGCATCTTCCAGGATGGGTGTAATGCTGGAAGAAGTGGGTTAAGCAAGTCTGTGAGCCTGAGGGTTTAAAGATGTCTGTCTCCTAGAAAATCTCATTCCCATATTACTAGGGTGCAGGTTTAACAATAAGGGTCTGACTTTAGCATAATGAGCTACTTGAGCTGGAAATTGTCACACGAGCTCTGTTATTCTATCTGGACCTCAGTCTGCTGCTCAACTGTGTCTAATCACCCATTCCAGGAGAAAATTGCCTCTTTGTAAGTTAATAAAAGATCCCCATGACTTTCATATGTAGCCTTTCCTGTTTGGTAACAACCCTCAGTTTATCATTATTCCTCCGCAATGTGTTATCGCAATTCAGCTCTAACCCTGAGATAACTACTATTATTATAGACATTGTCACCCCTCTTGTGATATTGTGATCAATAATAACAAATAAACATTTGGTCTTCATCTGAGTTCTTGGCTGAGTTCCTAAACCTCTGGAATTCCCTAAGTGCTGACAGGCATGTAGGTGTCTTTTCCTATGTTATGAGGTGAGCTTTGGACCCCACCTAAGGATGCAGACTGTTTGCCAGAGGAGGCAATCATGTGATTAGATGATTGGAACTTTCAGTCCTAACCCCTTGACTTACAAAGAGGGGAGAAGGGCTGGCGATTGAGTTTGATCACCTGTGGCCAATTTTTAGATCAACCATGCCTATGTAATTAAGCCTTCATAAAACCCCAAAAGGCTGAGGTTTGTTCTGAGTTGGTGAACATGTGGAGACTTGGGGAGAGTCATGTGATTGAAGAGAGGGCATGGAAGCTTTGAGGCCTTTTCCATCCCCTGCTTTATGCATCTCTTTCATCTGGCTTTTATCTAGCAAGTAAAATATTTCTCTGTGTTCTGTGAGCTGCTCTTCTCTAGTAATTTAATCAAGCCAAGGAGGGAGTGGGAAACCCTCCCCCCACTCCAGTTTATAGCTGATTGGTCAGAAAAACAAGCTTGCATTTGCCACTGGTATACAGGAGGTATTGTGGGGCTGAGCCCTTAACCTGTTGTGTGTGTTCAGTCCTTCAGCTGTGTGTTTGACTCTCTATGATCCTATAGACTGTGGTCCACCAAGCCCCTCTTCTATGGGGTTTTTATAGCAAGAATACTGGAGTGGGTTGCCATTTCCTCCTCCAGGTGAGCTTCTGACACAAAAATGAACCTGTGTCTCCTGCATTGCTAGGGGATTCTTTACCACTGAGCCATCAGGTAAGTTTGTGGAATCTGACACTATTTCTAGGTAGATAGTGTCAGAATTGAGTAGAATTGTGAGTCAGCCAGTTGGTGGCAGAGAATTGCTTTGTGGTGTGCGGTAACCCCTCCCCGACACCCACACACATTGGAAACTGGGATCAGAACCCACTGACCCCTATGTCTTTAACATCTGGCATAATTGCACCTGGGAGGCAACTCCCGTTGGGTATTCTTGGATATTCCTGGAGTGTCTTTGCCGGTCACCAGCAGTGAACTCGGTAGTAATTAGAACATCACCAGTTGGGGTCTTGCTAGCTTTTTGTTATCCTGTGTGTTTTCTCAGATTGCCATCGGCAATGCTTTTGTTTGTAGGGTTCCTGTGAGAAACACATGCAAGGACAGAATTAGACATATGAGTAAATGATTGCAGGGAATGCAGGTTAAAAATAAAAAAGGAGAGAAATGAAGAAAGTGCAGAGAGCCTACAACTATAAAGATGCTGAAAAATAACAGGGAAAAGTAGGTTTGAAGATAAATAGTCTCAGAATTTGCAGGGCACATTCAAGAGAGCTTGTCAAGATCAGCTAGGACTCCTAGAGCCAAAGTCGCTCATTAGAGAAGTCCTGCAGTGCAGAGCCATGTTTTGTTTTGTTTTTTTATTGGTTGCACTGGATCTTCATGGCTGTTCGTTGGCTTTCTCTAGCTTCTGTGAGTGACATCTACTCTCCAGTTGCCCCGTGTGGGCGTCTCTTTGCAGTGGCTTCTCTTGTCGCAGAGCATGGGCTCTAGGGCACATGAGTTCAGTAGTTGTGGCATGTGCTGTGCTGGCTTAACTGTGCCAAGGCAGGTGGAATCTTCCTGGACCAGGGAATCATGTTCTCTGCCTTGGCAAGGAGATTGTGAAACACTGGAGCACTCAGGGAATCCTCAAAGCCCTGGTCTTCATTTGTGCCCTCGGAGTGCTCACACATTGGCCGCAAGCAGTGCACTGCAGGCGTTGCCTGGCAGTGAGTGTGGCAGGAATCTAGAGGGACAGCAGATGGATTCCTCAGCTAAGTGGGGCCTTTTCAAGTCTGCCTCAGAGGCTTTCAATGCATAGTTGATAATAAGCTCTTAAAATTAAGCATTCTCAGGTGCAGCAAGTTACCAGCATATTGAGTCATGGCTGTATAGTCATTTAAGTAAGCCTCAATGGTAAAGTGGAGTTCGGCTTTTGACATGGTTAATCAGTTCAATTGTTTCAAATATTTTGATCAAGAGCCTATTCTTGACTATATACAAAATAGTAAGAAAACATTTATTTTTATAAATGTACTACTGCTGAGTAGAAAAATCACCCAGGTCGTTTAGCAAAACAATTGAATCAACAACTGGGCACATACATGACTGAGGTCAAATATCAAATAGTTCTTAGTAATAGCGATACTTATTTAAATGAATAAACACTATTCAATGAGTCAAATTACTATGAAAACCCATTTTATTTCTTAGAATTATTTCATATGCTATAGTTAAAATACATATTTCCATTCAAATAAATATAAATTTCTGGAGTTAATGAATCATATTTATTTTGTTTTATAATCCATACTGATAGTGGATAGTCATTAATTAATATGGCCCAGCTTTGAGGATAATTGTATAATAGAAACCTAGGTTTCTTCCTAAGTGACTTGTGTGAACATTTTGGTTGGCTAATAAATGGACGTAAATGATAATCATCCTGTGATCACTCAGAGGCTGCCTTTTCCTGGTTTAACTGAGGCATAATCACAACCATCATCATAAGTCACATATTCAGAACCATTATATATAGTTTATATACTATAAAAGCTCCTAATCTAATCACTTCTTTTCCTCTCTGAGACATCTCTTACAATTTTCCATAGTATAGCCATATTTTTTAAATTAGAATCTTATCCTTTATCTATTCTTGAACATTCTTTATCTATTCTTATCCTTTATTCTATTCTTGAATCTTATCCTTTATCTATTCTTGAACATTCTTTATCTATCCTTTATCTATTCTTTACAGTCCTGTGTGATAAAGACTAAAGTTCTTGACATTGCCTTGAAGATCTGATGCTGAGTGCTTCTGCCTGTTTCTCTAAGTACATCCCACTCCTCTTTGTCTCTCTTCTTCTTTACATCATTCACACTGGTCTTTCTGTGCCTGTAAAATGTGCCATATGCTGTTCTGTTAACATTTTCCACCTTCTCTGGTACCTTCATATAGTGCAGGAAGCATACTCATTTTGTGGAATCAATTTGTCTCTGGTCATTGCTGTCCTACAAGGAATTAGGTTAGTCACTTTATCTCAGCCTTTCCACGAATAATACATTTAGGCTATAGTGAATCAAAAAGATTGAATCTTTTACTTCAATTATTGGGAAGCAATTATAAAGTAGAAAGAAAATTAAGCATGGCAGGGGAAACTGTGGTTTTAATCTCTGCCTCTCCCTCTTCATAACTGTATAACTGAATCCTTTGTTTTTTCAACTGCACATTTGTTGAAAATAAAAGTTTATTTTTTGGGGTTCCAAAGTCACTGCAGATGGTGACTGCAGCCACAAAATTAAGACACTTGCCCCTTGGAAGAAAATCAATGACCAACCTAGACAGCATATTAAAAAGCAGAGATGTTACTTTGCCAACAAAGGTCGGTCTAGTCAAAGCTATGGTTTTTCCAGCAGTCACTATGAATGTGGGAGTTGGATTATAGAGAAAGCTGAGTGCTGAAGAATTGATGCTTTTGAACTGTGGTGTTGGAAAAGACTCTTGAGAGTCCCTTGGACTGCAAGGAAATCCAATTAGTCCATCCTAAAGGAAATCGGTCCTGAATATCCATTGGAAGGACTAATGTTTAAGCTGAAACTTCAATACTTTGGCCACCTGATGCCAAGAACTGACCCATTGGAAAAGACCTGATGCTGGGAAAGAGTGAAGGTGAGAGGAGAAGGGGATGACAGAGGACGAGATGGTTGGATGGCATCAGTGACATGATGTACAGGAATTAGAGCAAGCTCCAGGAATTGGTGATGGACAGGGAAGTCTGGCGTGCTGCAGTCCATGGGGTCGTAAGGAGTAAGACACAACTGGGCAACTGAACTGAAAAGTTAACAGAGTTGTAAAGATTAAATAGTATGCTTTATTTTAGCATAATTTGTGAATTATTAAGAGAGTTAAAAAAAAAAAAAAAAAACTCTTGGTATTCTATTATCCAGGAAAGGACTGGCAAACAGTAAGCACATATTGAAATGATCTGAATATTCCATTTAAGTGCACTCATGTGTAAAAATGATCTTCCTGATTAAATGGCAAGAAATTTCACTTTGTTACATTTAAGGCATTCTTTAACCTATAAATCAGATGCCTACATGTACTATAGTTTCACTGCACAAATATTTAAAATACAATTCTTTAATTATATTCCATTCTAATATTTAAGAATTTCATTTTATTATAATGTATATAAAACATAGGAATAATGATGAGAATCTTTCTTAATTTTCCTATGATACACATTCAATATTTTGCTTTATTTCCTTCTGGTTATTTGCCTTTAATGCATATGAGTATATACACTATTCATACATTATTGTGGAATCATTCTGTGTATTTTGATCCATTATCTTTATAGAAGGATGAGCCATCCTTTTGTAAGAACCATATTGTTTCACCACCTTCTGAAGAAACTCAAATGCATTTCTTCTATGTCCTCTGGTACTTTGAGGATATTATGGTTTTTCAAATATCACCTAATTACAGGGCATTTGTCAGAGTATCATCCTCTCTAGCTGCTGCTATTGCCTGAAACTTGTGCCTTTCCTAAAGTGGTCTGTGAGGGAAAAGATTAAATCATCAGCAGTTTAATATGATTTCCTGATAATCTTACTTCCCCCTTGATGATGGCATACTGAATTTCCTGGAATTGCTCTACATGACAAAGATTGAACATTTTGAACTTGTATTATGAAAAATGCAGCTCTTGTGTTCTATTCAAAAGTTCTTCAATTCAGTTATCAGAGTGTGTTCAGCTCAGAGGATTAGAAATTTCATTTCCTTAGGGGATAACTTCCCCAGGAGACTCAGGTGACCTGCTCTTTGTCTGAGGACTACCTAGCAAATTGGTTCCTGAAATCATTTTGAAAATACCTTACTTTTTGCACCAAATTATGTTAAATTCACTTCAGGGGAGCTAAATCTTCTCACCTACTTCTGTACATCCTAAAGAAAGGTTCCTGTTCAGTTGCTAAGTGGTCTCCTATTCTGCAACCCCATGGACTATAGCCCACCAGGCCCCTCTGTCCATGGGATTTTCTAGACAAGAATACTGAAGCGGGATGCTATTTCCTTTTCCAGGAGGGTCTTGCTGACCCAGGGATTGAACCCACATGTTCTGCAATGGCAGGTGATTCTTTACCAGTGAGCCACCAGGGAAATCCATAAAGAAAGTGAAAGTGATAGTTACTCAGTCTTGTTCACCTCTTTGCGACCCATGGAGCATAGTCTGTCAGGCTCCTCTGTCCATGGAATTTTTCAGGCAAAATTACTGTAGTGGGTTGCCATTCCCTTCTCCAGGGGATCTTCTAGACCCAGGGATCAAACCCGTGTTTCCTACATTACAGGCAAATTCTTTACTGGGAGGCTCCTTGTAGCTCAGACAATAAAAAAAAAAAAAAAAAAAATAATTAAGTTAATAGAAAAACAGGTTGTAAATCACAGGTCCTAAAAGTTGGTATTCTGGACATGTCTTTTTCATACAAGATATAAAGCCATTTTAAGACTAAGCTAAAACATGCTGGTATCTAGAATGAGTTGGGCCACCTTCTGCTTTCATTTATGTACATCTTGACTTCATCAGGAATAATAGATACATAAGTAAAAACAGAATTTGGCCCAGTGATTTTAAAGCCTATGATCTCCCATCAAGAAGCAGAGTTAATTAACTCTTCCTCCCATCATCACACAGGCATCATTTTTGGAAAGATGTTTGCATTCCTCAAAGATGTCCAAAGGAAGGCCCAGTTTATACACTACTAGCTCTCATTCCCAGAGAAGGCAATGTCAACCCACTCCAGTACTCTTGCCTGGAAAATCCCATGGACAGAGGAGGCTGGTGGGCTGTAGTCCATGGGGTCGCTAGGAGATGGGCACACCTGAGCGACTTCACTTTCACTTTTCACTTTCATGCATTGAAGAAGGAAATGGCAACCCACTCCAGTATTCTTGCCTGGAGAATCCCAGGGACAGGGGAGCCTGGTGGGCTGCCGTCTATGGGGTCGCACAGAGTCAGACACGACTGAAGCGACTTAGCAGCAGCAGCAGCAGGAGTAGCTCTCGTTCCACGCTGACAGCCACTGACCTCATCTAGGTTTTAGGTTAAATGCAGTGGATAGCTTTGTCTGCTAGTATCATGGGTGATTGCTCTAGGAATAATAAAACAAAGCCAGGATTCTGTGAATGCTGCCTGCAGCTCACAGTGGGAAGTCAACCAGCGGATATGAACATTGCCTTTCTCACATGTAGCAACACTTAGTAGTTGAGCAAATAGGAAAGCAGAGATTTTATTTTCCCACTGTATGAGACCTACATTTGCAGCATTGATGTTTGGTGTGGTCAAACCTTTTGAAAAAGGTGATGCCATCAAAAAAGTATGAACTGACTAGAAAAAAATTAAACTTTAGGAAACAATGTGGTCCTGTCTTTCCTGCTTTAAACTGTTGAGAATCAATAACTGGTAAAGTTAGGTTGTTGGTTAGAGCCAAATGATAGCAATTTAAATATCCTTATTCCTAAAGTAATATTTACTAGGTTTTCTAACAGAACTCCTAAACATCATCTGGTTCATGGCAAAACTGTTTGGCGGAGTGATCATAAAATATTTCTGGGAACTGTAATGACTGTATAAAATATCAATTAAAATCTGAAAAAAGGAAAGAGCTTAGACTTTGATCTTTTGTGGGTTTTCTGTATATAAATTAAGAGCCATTATTTAATTTTGCTCCTTGAAACAACATTTAAAACACAGCTGTGAGATACAAAGTGCTTACCTTAGGAAACTTCTCTCTCTGTGCATCTGAAATCCAAATTAGATCCACTTCATTGATTAAAAATATTGCTTCTAGTGATTTGCCAAAAACTGTGTTCTGAAATTTAAATTAGGTTACATATTTTGTAGCAGACTGCCATAATAATTTTCCAAAGCAACAAAATCAGTTATCAGAATTAATGATACAGAAAATTCACTTTATGATTTTACTTACATTACCCTGAATCTCTCTTTTTTTTCTATTTTCAAACAAACTCCTGTAACTCTCTAATGTGCATCTATGCTACCCAACAACCCTGGCTGTGGCAGAGAGGACAATACAATTCAATACAATTGTATTATATGTTCTGGTTTATGTTCAGAAGTTGTGTGGTATATGTATAGAAAATAGAGTGGGTAGCCTGCTCTCTCTGTGAATACGACCCCTCTAAAGTGGCAGTTACCCTTTAAGTGGGCTTCCCTGGGGCTGTCAGTGATGGAGTATCTGGCATTACCTGCTGAGGGATTGGAGAAGCTGCTACTTGAAAAACCAAGGCATGGGCACCTGTTGCTTAATGATTCTCTTCATACTACTGCTGAGGACATGGGTCTTCCTTTTCTCCTGGTTAGGTTGGGATGACAAACAACATCTTTCTTACTCAAACTATTTAGTCCATCATTCACTTTTCATTTAACCAAACAGTCCCTAATTAAGCAGGTAGAGAGAACAAGCTGTGTGTAGGCACAGTCCCATGGATTAAAGTTATAGAAACAGAATTGTTCTCTTTATGAAGCATGTCTTACAAAGAGACAGACATATAATTCACAAGGCAGGAGTTGAGTTCTACAAGAGTATAAATTAATAAGTCCACTTAAAATGTTTACTGAGGATGTTCTCCAAGGCTCATGAAACGGTAGGATTTAGCTGCCTAGTGGCTTTGTCATACAGTCATTCCTGTGAATGTATAACAGAAAAAAATTACAGTTGATAATTTTTCAAAAATACCTTAACACATTCAACTTACTAAAGATACCATCTAGGTTAAGTGACTTGTAGCTCTAGGATGAATAATGCTGAAGAAGCTGAAGTTGAATGATTCTATGAAGACCTACAAGACCTTCTAGAGCTAACACACACAAAAAAGATATCCTTTTCATTATAGGGGACTGTAATGCAAAAGTGGGAAGTCAAGAAACACCTAGAGTAACAGGCAAATTTGGCATTAGAGTGCAAAGGCTAACAGAGTTTTGCAAAGAGAACACACTGGTCATAGCAAACACCCTCTTCCAACAACACAAGACTCGCTCAGTCATGACTGACTCTTTATGACCCCATGAATCACAGCACGCTGGGCCTCCCTGTCCATCACCAACTCCTGGAGTCTACCCAAACCCATGTTCATCGAGTCGGTGATGCCATCCAACCATCTCATCCTCTGTCATCCCCTTCTCCTCCTGCCCTCAGTCTTTCTCAGCATCAGGGACTTTTCAAGTGACTCAGCTCTCTGCATCAGGTGGCCAAAGTATTGGAGTTTCAGTTTCAGAATCAGTCCTTGCAATGAATACCCAGGACTGGTCTCCTTTAGGATGGACTGGTTGGATCTCCTTGCAGTCCAAGGGACTCTCAAGAGTCTTCTCCAGCACCACAGTTCAAAAGCATCAATTCTTTGGTGCTCAGGTTTATTTATAGTCCAACACTCACATCCATACATGACCACTGGAAAAACCATAGCCTTGACTACATGGACCTTTGTTGACAATGTAATGTCTCTGCTTTTTAACATGCTGTCTAGGTTGGTCATAGCTTTTCTTCCAAAGAGTAAGAGTCTTTTAATTTCATGGCTGCAATCACCATCTGCAGTGATTTTGGAGCCCAGAAAAATAAAGTCAGCCACTGTTTCCCCATCTATTTGCCATGAAATGATGGGACTACATGCATGATCTTAGTTTTCTTAATGTTGAGCTTTAAGCCAACTTTTTCACTCTCCTCTCTCACTTTCAAGAGGCTCTTTAGTTCTTCACTTTCTGCCATAAGGGTGGTGTCATCTGAGCCATATCTGAGGTTATTTCTCCTGGCAATCTTGATTTCAGCTTGTGTTTCCCCAGCCCAGCATTTCTCATGATGTACTCTGCACATAAGTTAAATAAGCAAGGTGACAATATATAGCCTTGGCATACTCCTTTTCCTATTTGGAACCAGTCTGTTGTTCCATGTCAACAGATAGTCAGTACCAAAATCATATATTCTTTGCAGCCAAAGATGGAGAAGGTCTATACAGTTATCAAAAACACGACTGGGAGCTGACTGTGACTTAGATTATGAAATCCTTATTGCCAAAATCAGACTTAAATTGAAGAAAGTAGGGAAAACCACTAGACCATTGAGGTATGACCTAGCTCAAATTCCTTACAATTATACAGTGGAAGTGGGAAATATATTTAAGGGACTAGATCTGATAGAGTGCCTGAAAAACTATGGATGGAAGTTTGTGACATTGTACAGGGGACAGAGATCAAGACCATTCCCAAGGAAAAGAAGTGCAAAATAACAAAATGGCTATATGAGGAGGCCTTACAAATAGCTGTGAATAGCAGAGAAGCAAAAAGCAAAGGAGAAAAGGAAAGATATACTCATTTGAATACAGAGTCCCAAAGAATAACAAGGAGAGATAAGAAAGCCTTGCTCAGGGCTCAATGAAAGGAAAGAGGAAAGCAATAGAGTAGGAAAGACTAGGGATCACTTCAAAAAAGTTAGAGATACTAAGGGAACATTTCATGCAAAGATGGGCTCAATAAAGGAGAGAAATCGTATGGACCTAACAAAAGCAGAAGATATTAAGAGAGGTGCAAGAATACCTAGTAGATCTATGCAAAAAAAAAATCTTCACTTCCAAGATAATCACAATGGTTGGATTACTCACCTTGAGACAGACATCCTGGAATGCTACAAGTGGGCCTTTGGAAGCATCACTATGAACAAAACTAGTGGAGGTGATGGAATTCCAGTTGAGCTATTTCCAATCCTAAAAGATGAAGCTGTGAAAGTGTTGCCCTCAATATGCCAGCATATTTGGAAAACTCAGCAGTGGCCACAGGACTGGAAAAGTTTTTGTTCCAAGCCCAAAGAAAGGAAATGCCAAAGAATTTTCAAACTATTGCACAATTGGCTCATCTCACACACCAGTTAAGTAATGCTCAAAAATCTCCAAGCCAGGCTTCCAAAAAAATCATGAATTGTGAACTTCTAGATGTTCAATCTGGTTTTATAAAAGGCAGAGGAACCAGAGATCAAATTTTCAACATCCACTGGATCATCAAAAAAGCAAGAGAGTCCAAGAAAAACATCTTCTTTTGCTTTACCTACTATGTCAAAGCTTTTTACTGTGTGGATAACAAAAAATGTGGAAAATTCTGAAAGAGATGGGAATACCAGACCACCTGATCTGCCTCCTGAGAAACCTGTATGCAGGTCAGGAAGCAACAGTTAGAACTGGACATGAAACAGCAGACTAGTTCCAAATAGGGAAAGGAGTATGTCAAAGCTGTATATTGTCACCTGCTTATTTAATTTATATGCAGAGTACATCAAGAGAAACACTGGGCTGGATGAACCCCAAGCTGGAATCAGGATTGCCAGTAAAATATCTAATAAACTCAGATAGGCAGATGACACCACCCTTATGGCAGAAAGTGAAGAACTAAAAAGCCTCTTGCTGAAAGTGAAAGAAAAGAGTGGAAAAAATGACTTAAAGCTCAACATTCAGAAAACTAAGATCATGGCATCTAGTCCCATCACTTCATGGCAAATAGATAGGGCAACAGTGGAAACAATGGCAGACTTTATATTTTTGACTCCAAAATCACTGCAGATGGTGACTGTAGCCATGAAATTAAAAGATGTGTGCTCCTTGGAAGAATACCTATGACCAACCTTGACAGTTTATTGAAAAGAAGAGGCATTACTGTGGCAACAAACGTCTGTCTAGTCAAGGCTATTGCTTTTCCGATAGTCATGTATGGATGTTATAGTTGGACTCTAAAAAAAGCTGAGTGCTGAAGAATTGATGTTTTCAAACTATGGTGTTGGAGGACTGTTGAGTCCCTTTGAGTGCAGGAGATCCAACCAGTCCATCCTAAAGGAGATCAGTCCTGGGTCTTTATTGGAAGAACTGATGTTGAAGCTGAAACTCCAATACTTTGGCCACCTGACATGAGGAACTGACTTATCGGCAAAGACCCAGATCCTGGAAAAGATTGAAGGCGGAAGGAGAAGGTGACAACAGAGGATGAGATTGTTGGATGTCATCACAGAGTTGATGGACATTTGTTTGAGTAAATGCTGGGAGTTGGTGATGGACAAGGAGGCCTGGCATGCTGCAGTCCATGGGGTCACAAAGAGTTAGACATGATTGAGTGACTGAACTGAACTGAAGCTTCAGGATGTATAATTTTATTTTGCCTGAGTTGAGGAGCCCAACATGAGCATCTGCAAAAGATCCAGGATTATTGCTTATCTATCCTAAAGGAGAGCAGTCAATCCGCAAGTCTGCCTGCACTTTCCATCCATTCTCCACCACTGCCATGCTGACTGTTGAAGTCCACTGTGTTGTGCTCAGTGGTTCAGTCATGTCTTTGTGACCCCGTGGACTGTAGCCCTCCAGGCTCCTCTGTCCATGGGATTCTCCAGGCAAGAATACTGGAGTTGGTTGCCATGCCCTTCTCCAAGGGATCTTCCCAACCCAGGGATCTAACTCAGGTCTCTGGGACTGCAGACAGATTCTTTAGCAAGTGAGCTACCATGGAAGCCTAGGTGTTCAATTATATCTCCCGTTTCACCTGCCATTCCTTTTAGCTCTCTCTTTCTCTCTCTGTAACTTTATTTCATTATTTTTCAGTTCCTACAAAATTCTATAGAGCAGTATTTCTTACTTTTATTATACCAGTAATATGGACACCCAATGATTTTTGAAGTACATATGCAGAGTGAGACTAGAGATTGTCCATTTGAGGACAATTCCAAGGTAATAATGACTCTTGTTTCCACAGTTCAAGTGGAAAATGTGTATATGTATAACTTATTCTCATCTTTCCCACCATATATAAATAAAACAATTTTTAATTTTATTTGGTTGGAATAGTGGAAATCACTGTGCATATTTTTTTAGCATTCTAGTGGAGAAGGGTTTTTGTTGCTTTTGCTTTATTTTATTTAGGCTTTTTGTGTTTTGTAACAGAGGCACAGTGCTATGGTTTAAACCTACTGAAACAGAGAGCTGGTCTCTGTTTTCCTGGTTCATGACTTACAAAGAGACATACATGTAATTCACAAGGCAGGAGTTGAGTTCTATAAGAGCACAGATTAGGAAGTTAATGTATGTGGTAGTTTTAGGTGGACAGCAAAGGGACTCAGCCCCGAATATATTTGTATCCATTCTCTCCCAAATCTCCTCCAATCCAGGCTGACATGTAACATTGAGCAGAGTTCCCTGTGTATACAATATGTCCTTGTTAATTATCCATTTTAAATAGAGAAGTGTGTACCTGTCCAAATGGGCAGGATTTGAAATTAGTGTGTGTTTACTACCATAAAATGGTTCATAGCAAATTGTGGGCAAACTATATTGAGATAAGATGAGCATCATGTATACAAGTGAATGAGTTTTTGTTTTTGTTTTTGTTTTTTTAATCCCTCTCAGTAGGTCACTAATTCCTTAGTTAAGAGGAAGACTATGATATACCAAATGTATAATGGACAGTGTTTTCATGATAGAAACCTGGATAGGAAAAAGGCAATGACATACTGACATTTCTACATATAGATGAACAGTTAATCTGATGGTCATGAAAATATTGCTTCTCTATGGGGAAACAGTGGAAACAGTGTCAGACTTTATTTTTTGGGGGGCTCCAAAATCACTGCATATGTTGACTGCACCATGAAATTAAAAGACGCTTACTCCTTGGAAGGAAAGTTACGACCAACGTAGATAGCAGATTAAAAAGCAGAGACATTATTTTGCCAACAAAGGTCCGTCTAATCAAGGCTATGGTTTTTCTAGTAGTCAAGTATGTATGTGAGAGTTGGAATATAAGGAAAACTGAGCACCAAAGAATTAATGCTTTTGAACTGTGGTGTTGGAGAAGACTCTTGAGGTTCCCTTGCCTGCAAGGAGATCCAACCAGTCTACCCTAAAGGAGATCAGTCCTTGGTGTTCATTGGAAGGACTGATGTTGATGCTGAAACTCCAATACTTTGGCCAACTAATATGAAGAGTTGCCTCATTGGAAAAGACCCTGATGCTGGGAGGGATTGGGGGCAGGAGGAGAGGGGGATGACAGAGGATGAGATGGCTGGATGGCATCACCGACTCGATGGACATGAGTTTGAGTGAACTCGGAGTTGTTGATGGACAGGGAGGCCTGGCGTGCTGCTGTTCATGGGGTCACAAAGAGTTGGACATGACTGAGGGACTGAACTGAACTGATGGAAGCAGAGAGAAGGATGGGTAAAATATATACCACAAATATTAAAACTTAAACACTAAAATGGAGGGTTTCTGAAGACACACTTGAGTACTTCATTATTTGCATACTTCAGGTTAGTAATCAGAGAATGGTGTAATTCACACATTCATTGAAGGAATAAATCCTGTGGTGATATAAGTATGTAGAAAGTATTATTTAAGTTGCCTGATTCTACAATACCCATCGTTTTTCTTTTTCTTTTTTTTAAACAGAATGAGTCAGTTTCTATTAAATCCTAAAGAATAGAGGTCAGGTCTGACACATCTATGTGTTCTTAGTATTTACCACTGTCATTGAAACATTGGAAGGTATATGTTGTTCATAGATGGATGAATGAATGAGATATTTCCAAAAACATTGTAGGTTAGAAATTTGGACATAATGAAGTTTCTAAATATGCTTAAAGTGTGTGTGCTGCTTTTGGAATACATATTCAAGAAGGATAATGTTTCTCTTTGTTCAAGCTCTGGTTGGACAAATTGTTAGGGATGTTTCTAAACAAAACATGTCAGTTATTCTTTTACTCATTAAATGTGTTAATTGGAGACACATTAAAATTATATTTTGTAACAAATACAAGTTCGTTAAGTTTTACTGATTTTCTCCTGAAATATTGTACAATTATGAGTCTTTAAATATTATACTCATGTCTTGCTAGACTAAAGAAATCTAGAATAACATAACTAATAAAATGCTTATTTATTTTTTTGTATTCAAATGCAGTGAAAATGATGTACACAATAATTTTAATGACCTGGAAATCTATACAAAATAATAATTACTTTTGGTGGAACTGTTTTTCAATTAAGATTTGTATGTGTACCAATTGTAGAATATTATCTGTGCATTTATTTACCTAGACATTTTGATATTAGGAGTTTAGAAAATAATCTGATAAGTGAAAAAATATATTTATTTGCTGAATTTTTAATGCCTCTCAATTTGTTTACCAAGGGGAAATTAGGTAAAGAAATAAAAACATTCCCATTTAATGGACTGCTTTGCATTTATAAAAAATAAATCATCCTCTATATGCTGCAATAGAAGGATGTCCAACATATATTAAGTGACATATATTAGAACCATAGAGCATCATTTAATTTCTGTTAAAAAAAAATACTTAGCAGTTGTTTTTAATCTTTTATTTAGAGGAAGAATAGTTTTACCTTTAACATAAAAAGTATTTTTCTCTTTTAGAAACTATCAAAATTATAGGTATATTTAGAAGCTTTATTATATCGCCAGTTTCAGAATGATTTTGATAAATACTCTGAATTTTTTTCCTAAATTTTGTTTGATTACTCAAGAAAAATTATATGAAGTATAAATTTATATGACATGTTAGGTAGTTAGAAATGGATTAAGGAGACCAAAATGACACTGGCTAAAAGACAAAGCAAGGAAAAGCCCACTAAAATGGAACAAAGGAAAGGTCTGCTGACCAGAGTGGGCACCTCAGGTGAAACAAACATCCCTCCTGCCTAGCCCAGCTTACACAGGGCAGGCTCAGGAGGAGGAGAAAAAACATATAAAAAGAGGAGTCAAAACTGAGCCCTTGGCTCTCTCTGTGTCTTTTGGGTTGGCCCACCCTCACACCTCCAGGATGTATTTTCCTTTGCTTGCCTAATAAAGCTGAGCTGTGACACTGGTCTGTCCCTCGCTTCAAATTTTTGTTGTGAAAAGACAGAACTGAGGAAATTACAACCCTCCCACCCCAAACATATATGGTGCCATTTCTCGGATTTAAACTGGCTGAAACAACCTCAGCTTGGCCCCCGCGAGGCGGAGGCCAAACTCAGCAGAAGCCCTACTCTGTGAAAGCTCCCACAGTGGAAGCTGAACATGAAGGAAACCCAGCTCAGTGGAAATGACAAGAAGCCCAGTGTGCTGGAAAGCAGGACAGCAAAAACAATCTCAGCAGAAAGCTCACATAGCTCAGTCTCAGATTGCAGGAAGCCTCTTGTTGAGGTAGAAAGTCCTCACCCCTATGACTGGAAGGACATATGATAAACAAAATCTTAATTCCTTTATAATCTCCCATTCCTTGAGCCCCCCGCAAACAGGTGGGTGCAGTGGGTGCCCCCGGGTGTCCTGAATGAAAGGTCGGGCAGTCTGGTCCAATCAGATACGGACACGGAGCCCTTAGACACCAACCGCTGCTGTAGCCCGCGCTTTTTTTCCTTATATGGGAAGATCCGGCTTAGATGCCGGCCCTGGCTATAAAACCTCTCCCCACCCCTCATACCTCACAGACTCCCTTTGTCTCCTCGCTCTCCAGGAGTTCTGCCTGAGAGCGACCGCCCAATAAAGGCCTTCATCAACAGTCCTTAGAGGTGGCTCTTTCTTCCTGCGGCGTTTTCTAACATCTGGCGCCCAACGTGGGGCTCAAGGTAAGGGCCCCTCCCCGGCATTCGCCGTTGGGGCCCCCTAGAGCTCCACTGCCGCGGTAGCCCCGGACCCAGGTGACTGACCAACCTCCGGATGGCAGGATACGGGGTACGTCCCTTCGGCTTTGGAGCCTGCCCTCCCTGGCGACCACCTCCTAGGGCCCAGTAACGGGTGCGCACTTACTGGGCCCTCCAGGTCACCAGCTTGTGGGGAGATGTCCCCAGCAGCTGAGTAGACCTCCGGCTTCGGCCTCCGGCTTTGGCCTTTTCCAGTCCCCAGCTCGTGAGGAAGACGTTCTGAACGGGTCCCCAGCTCGTGAGGAAGACGTTCTGAATGGCTGCACGGACCTCCGGTTTCCCCTGACACATCCGGAGACGTTCGGGCAGCGGGGGTTGCCTCCACGCCCCGTGGTCACCATGGGATTGACAGCCTCCAAACCCGATCCCTCATACTCCACACCCTTAGAGTGCCTGCTGGCTAACCTGTGGACCCTAAGACTAAAGGGATATATCCACCCCAACCAGCTCACTTTTCTGTGCTCACAGGCCTGGCCTCAGTATTCCCTAGATAATGGCTCAAAATGGCCAGCCGCAGGGACATTAGACTTTGACGTCCTCCGTGACTTAGATAATTACTGCCGGAGAACGGGAAAATGGTCTCAGGTCCCCTATGTTCAGGCCTTTTGGGCATTGCGCTCTCGCCCCACCCTGTGCACTATGTGCGCTCCTAGCCAAATCCTACTCACAATGCCCCCCCCGCCCCCCCGACTCCACCCTCCCAGGCCAAGCCGACTCCTCCCATCTCTGAGTCCTCTGCTTTCTCTGTTCCCCCAGAAGATCTGGTGCCCCCCGTCCCTATACCTGTCCCACGGCCCCCACCCCTTCCTCTCCGGTTCCTGCCCCCTCCCTTACCTTGTATCCTCCCCTCCCCCCCGTCACTCCCTACCCTTCTCCGGTTAGCACTCCGGTTCCTGCCCCCTCCGCCTCCACTCCTGCCCCTTTTGCCCCTGCTCCCACCCCCGAGATTCCACAGCCGGCCCCAGATCCTCCGGCCCTTAACCCTATCTCTCCCCCCGTCACTCCCTACCCTTCTCCGTTTCGGCCCCCTCCCCTAGCCCTATCTTGTATCCTCCCCTTCCCCCCGTCCCTCCGTCACTCCCTCCCCTTCTCCGGTTAGCTCCCACACTCGCTCCCATAGCAACCCTCCAGGAGCCTCCCCTCCCCCTCCCCCAGTCCCGATATTCCCTCTGCGACAAGTGGCCGGAGCTGAGGGTCTAGCCCAGGTCCATGTCCCCTTCTCTCTCCAAGACTTAGCACAGATTGAGGCCAAACTGGGATCCTTTTCCTCCAACCCCACTCAGTACATTAAGCAGTTTACTGGTCTGGCCCACGCCTACGCCTTAACATGGCAGGACATATATGTCATCCTGGGGTCTACCACCACCCCCGAAGAGAGACAGGCCATTTGGAAGGCAGCCAAGTCTCGGGCCGATCAGCAACACTATGCCAACCCCTCTCCTGAGCGCCCCTCAGGAGCTCAGGCAGTTCCTGACACCAACCCTAAGTGGAACTACCAAGAAGGGGGCGGCGGCTAGCTGCGGGTATGCTATATGATAGAGTGTATCCTCGAAGGGATGGAAGAGTCCTCTCATAAGGTTGTAAACCTCCTCAGGCTAGATGAGGTGACTCAGGGGCCCGACGAAAACCCAGCCATATTTCTTAATCGGCTGACTGAGGCCCTTGTCCAATACACCAGACTGTCCCGAGTCTCCCATTGGGGTAGCTACCTTGGCCAATCATTTTATCTCCCAATCCGCACCTGACATCCGAAAAAAGCTGGCCAAGGCCGAGGACAGCCCTCAGACCCCTATTCAAGACCTGGTAAAAATGGCCTTTAAGGTGTACAACGCCCGTGAAGAAACTGCTGAGGCCAGCCAAAAGGAAAGGCTCAAACAAAAGGCCGAATTTCAGGCAAGCCTCCTAAACCAGCAAACCCAGGGCTTGGTAGTGGCCCTGCGGCCGGCAGCGGGCTCAGGCCCCCAAAACCCCCCTCCGGGGGCCTGCTTCAAGTGCGCTCAAGAAGGACACTGGGCCAAAATGTGTCCCAATCCATGGCCTCCTTCTAAGCCGTGCCCGTTGTGCAAACAATGAGGACACTGGGCTAGTGACTGTCCCCAGGCCTCTCGGGCCCCGACCTCTAGAGGCTGGAGACCAGAGCACTCCAGGGAGACCTCCTGCCCTCCACCGGCCTTGGAGCTGCTGAGCTTCGATGATAACTGACGCCGCTCAGACTCGGGAACCCTGATAACCCAAGCCGAGCCCAGGGTAATGCTCCAGGTAGTGGGTAAGTCTATAAACTTTCTAGTTGATACGGGGGCTACCTATTCGGTCCTTCCCTCTTTTGGGGGCACTTTACGTCCTTCCCAGGTTTCGGTTATGGGCATTGACGGCCAACCCTCGTGTCCGCTCCAAACCCAACCACTATCCTGTCAATTAGATTCCTGCCTATTTACCCACTCCTTTTTGGTCATCCCCTCCTGCCCTACTCCTCTCTTGGGAAGAGATATACTCGCTAAGCTGAAGGCCACTCTTCACCTAACTCCAGAATCAGCTCCCACATCAGGGGCCTTCCTGATACTACTTGTTGACCCTCCAACCTCTTCTGTTAATCCTGAGGTCTGGGACACCCGAGTCCCGTTGGTGGCTCGACACCACCCTCCAGTTCTCGTCCGGCTAAGGGACCCCACCTGTTTCCCAGCCCGGCCCCAGTTACCTTTGTCTACTCGTAACCTCAGGGGGCTAAAACCCATCGTCGACCATCTCATGGGACAGGGTCTCCTGATCCCCACGACTTCCCCCTGTAACACGCCCATCCTCCCTTTTCAAAAGGCTTCAGGAGACTACCAGCTGGTGCAGGATCTCCGCCTGATCAACGCGGCGGTGGTCCCTGCCCATCCACTTGTTCCTAACCCCTACACCCTCCTTTCTTCCATACCTCCCCAAACCTCGCATTTCACCGTTATTGACCTCAAAGATGCCTTTTTTTACCATCCCACTCCACCCCGACTGCCAATTCCTCTCTGCTTTCACCTGGACTGACCCCGACACCCAGCTGACCACACAACTCACATGGACCGTACTCCCTCAGGGGTTTAGAGACAGGCCCCACTCCTTCAGGCAGGCTCTGTCCCGGGACCTGGCCAGATGCTCGCTCCACCCTAACACTCTCCTCCAATATGTAGATGACTTGCTCCTTTGCAGCCCCTCGGAAGAGACCTCCCGACAACATTTCTGTGACTCTTCTTAATTTCCTTGGTTCCCAGCGTTACAGAGCCTCACAATCCAAAGCCCAACTGACTCAGACTTCTGTTGTCTATCTAGGCCTCCAAATCACCCCTACCACTAAGGCCCTGACAACAGATCGGTGTAGCCTCCTGAGGTCCATCTGCCCTCCAGCCAACGGAGGCCAGATATTGTCCTTCTTAGGACTGACGGGATTCTTCTGACACTGGGTCCCAAATTACACCACCCTAGCCAAACCCCTATATGCTGCTGCTAAAGAGATTCCCACAGGACCGCTGTCTTCCCCCACCGAGGTGGTTCGGGCTTTCCACGCTTTACGCTCAACTCTATTGGCTGCACCCCCTCTCTTTTTCCCAAATCCCAACTATCCACACCATCTATACACTGATGAAAAGGGAGGGATAGCCTTTGGAGCCTTGGTGCAACCGATTGGCCCTGAACTGCTGTCTATTGCTTACATATCCAAACAACTTGACCCCACAGCCAGGGGATGGTTCCCCTGCCTGTGGGCACTAGCAGCAGCGAGAAGTCCTGGAGGCTCAGCCCTTGCCACCCGGGACGACCTCTCAGAAGGCTGAACTAACAGCCCTAACCAGAGCCTTACACCTAGCAATAGGAAAAAGGGCCAATATCTACACAGACTCCAAATATGTCTTCTTGATTGCCCATTCTCACGCGGCAATCTGGAAGGAGCGGGGCTTCCTGACCACTAAAGGATCCCCCATCTGTAATGCCCCCCACATTACTCGACTGTTATATGCCTTATCTCTGCCCAAAGAGGTCGCTATCATACACTGCAAGGGACACCAAAATACTCATGACGCTGTCGCTCTGGGTAATAATATGGCAGATCAAGTGGCTTGACAAATCACCTTACAACAGCCCCCGAGCCCTTGCTGACTTTGAGATCCACCCTCAACCCAGATTATTCCAGCAAAGAAGCCAGAGCCTTGCTGGCACAGGAAGGGGCTCAGAGGCACCCGTCAGGATGGATACTACTCCATAATAAACCGGTGCTTCCTGAGCGCCAGGCTAAGGCCATAATATCCCAAATCCATAATACCCTCCACATCGGACCAAGGGCTCTCTTTTCCTTTCTCAGCCCTGTCTTTTCTCCCCTACATCTCAGACAGACCATATATGCTGTCCACCGCTCCTGCCTAACATGTGCTTCCACCTCTCCTCAAGGAAGACTCCGACCCCCACAGGAGACTCACCAGCTAAGGGGACATATGCCCGGACAAGATTGGCAGATAGACTTCACCCACATGCCCAGACATCGATCCTACCGCTATCTGCTGGTCTTAGTAGACACCTTTTCATGATGGGTCGAGGCCTTCCCCACCGCCCGAGAGACGGCAGCGGCGATGGCAGAGGTCTTGACAACCCATCTCATTCCCAGGTTTGGGTTGCCAAACTCTCTCCAATCTGACAATGGGCCTGCATTCATCTCACAGATCTCCCAGCAAGTGGCCACGGCCCTGGGCATCGACTGGCATCTCCACATCCCCTATCAGCCCCAATCATCAGGCAAGGTAGAGCGAGTAAACGGCATCATCAAGACACACCTGACCAAGCTTACCTCAGAACTGCAGCTGTCTTGGGTCGACCTCCTTCCTCTGGTGCTCACTCACATCTGCACCACACCACACTCCAAAACAGGTTTGACCCCTTTTGAACTGCTCTACGGCAGGCCCTATCTCCTGACTCACCTCCCAGAGGGAGAGGCCTCCCCACTCGCGGGGTACCTCCCCCTCTTCTACCTCCTACGATCCTTGCTGAGAGAACACGCAGACCGGGTCCTGCTGCAACCGACAGATGACGAGGGGCCAACCCAGCCTCTGGCCCCGGGAGATCAGGTACTGCTAAAAGCCTGAGTCCCCGCCCGCTACAACCTCGCTGGATGGGGCCCCATACTGTAATCCTCACCACTCCCACGGCAGCCAAACTTCTGGGACATGAGCCCTGGTATCACCTAACCCAGCTCAAACGACCTCCCCTGGGTCTCCCAGAGACAAGGGTGGCCCCGGCCCAGGCCCCCCTTCCCAATTACTCCTACTGCTCCACCCTCACGGGGCCAACCAAACTGACCATCACCTGAACCCCTCTGTCGTCCATCCCAAAATAATTGAGGGACCACATCCCGATATCTAATGTTGACCTGGCATCACCCGCTGTGGCTGCTAACTTTTGCCATCGGATTAGTGGCCGCAGCCCTGGCGATTGGTCCTCCACTCTTCGACTGTCCCTGACCCTCGCATATTTAGCCATCTGCTCCCTACTCCTGGGGTGCTATTCCCTTAGGACACCCTGATCTGGTTACCAGCTCCATCCCTACGAGACCCACGAGACTGGTTGTCTGCCACACCCCCTTCACCTCAACCTCAGAACAATGTGGGGTTCTCTACTCTGGGTTACTCTGGGGGTACTGGGGGTCCTGGAAAAAGGGGGGAACACCAACCAAAACCCCCACCAGCCTTTTCAGGTCACCTGGATCTTAAAAAATGGAGAGACCTACGAAGAGCTAAACCGGACCACAGCCACCCAACCGAGAAATAAGTGGTGGCCAGACTTATACTTTAACCTTACAGAATTAATCAAACAATCAGGATACTCCACGTGTAGAGTCAGGTCCCTCGGGTTTTATGCCTGCCCAGGACATTGGCAGGAAACCATAAAGACCTGTGGGGGAATGGTGAGCCACTACTGTAAATCCTGGGGCTGTGTCACTTCCAACGATGGGTACTGGAAGTGGTCGGTGACCAAGCCAGACCTGATCAATATGTCCTTCATGGGTCCCCTCCCAGAATCAGATTGGCAGGGGCAGCCTTTCAACCCAGGGCAGTGCAGCGACCAGGTCCAACTATCATTTACACAGCAGGGACAGACTGAAAGTAGATGGGTTTCCGGGCTGTCCTGGGGGGTCATGATACATGATACACATGGCACGGTAAGCAATAGCACAATGTTGTATGTCCAGCGAGTCCTACAAACCGCCCAGACCCATGTCGTGGGGCCCAACCAGGCTGTTGCATCTCGCCCCTCTCCCAACCAGTTTACTACACCTCCCTGCCCCTCACCACATGGGGCAAATGTTGTGACCTCGCCCACCCCTACCCCCTCTCTTCAGCTAACCCGGACAGACCCACCAGAAACCCAAGAACCCCTGTGGGCCTTAATCAAAGAAAGCTATGGGGCTCTCAACCACTCCAACCCTAATGTGACCCAATCCTGCTGGCTTTGCTACACCTTACACCCACCTTACTACGAGGCCGTGGGCTTAAATGCCACTTACAACTTATCCACTCTCTCTAACCCATCACAATGTTCTTGGGGAGACCGCAAGGTGGGCCTTACCATGAAAGAAGTATGGGGTTTAGGGACCTGCTTAGGCACGGTTCCCATGGATAAGCAAACCTTGTGCGCCCAGACTGGCAATGACACCAACTTCACCAATAAGACCTATGTCATACCCAAAATCGGGGGGGTGGTGGGTATGCTCACAGACTGGGCTGACGCCCTGTCTCCATTTGGCTGTCTTCGACCAGAGCAGGGAATTCTGTGTCATGATAGTGGTAGTACCCAAGATTACATACCACCCAGAAGAGGTCCTCTACAACTTTTGGGACGCCCCAGCTCCTAGACAGAAGAGGGAGCCCGTTACAGCCATTACTCTAGCAACGCTGTTCACCCTGGGGCAGCCGGAACAGGTACGGGCATTACTTCCCTGACCACACAACATTAGGGCCTGATCACCCTGAGAGTCGCCATTGATGAAGACATTGCACGAATAGAAAAGTCTATGATGGCCTTAGAAAAATCCCTAACCTCTTTGTCAGAAGTGGTGTTGCAGAACAGACGAGGCTTAGACCTGATCTTTTTACAACAAGGGGGCCTTTGTGCAGCCCTCAAGGAAGAATGTTGTTTTTTACGCAGACCATACAGGGGTAGTAAGAGAGTCCATGGCCAAGGTAAGAGAAGGGCTGGAGCGCAGAAAGAGGGAACGGGAAGCCCAGCAAGATTGGCGCAAATCATGGTTCCAAAGCTCCCCCTGGCTGACCACCCTGCTCTCGACCTTAATGGGACCACTCATAATCCTCCTGTTGCTTTTGACTTTTGGACCCTGTCTCTTAAATAGGCTCTTGGCCTTTATCAAACAAAGGCTCGACACGGTCCAGCTGATGGTGTTGCGACAGCGGTACCAAGGGCTTCCAACAAACACTCTGCGACAAAATTAACAGCAGGCGCTCCTCGTCATCCCGGCCACACCCAACCCCTCGCTGCCCCCATTCAGCAGGAAGTATCCAGAGAAAACCGACGCCCCTTGTCCTATAACAAAAAGGCCGGGATGAAAGGTCGGGCAGCCTGGTCCAATCAGATACCGACACCGAGCCCTTAGACACCAACCGTTGCTCTAGCCCGCGCTTTTTTCCTTATATGGCTGGTCCAATCAGATACTGACACGGAGCCCTTAGACACCAACCGCTGCTGTAGCCCGCGCTTTTTTCCTTATATGGGAAGACCCGGCTTAGATGCCGGCCCTGGCTATAAAACCTCTCCCCACCCCTCATACCTCTCAGACTCCCTTTGTCTCCTCGCTCACCGGGAGTTCTGCCGGAGAGCAACCGCCCAATAAAGGCCTTCATCAACAGTCCTTAGAGGTGGCTCTTTCTTCCTGCGGCGTTTTCTAACACTGAAGGCTTCTACATCTGCTCTACCTTAGTAGCTATGCTCAAGCCGGTGGGGGTTCTTCTGTCCTTAATTTTCTTTGTGCCAAGGATCAGGCCAATAAAAATTGTGAGCACAGGTCAGGTATTTAGCAGATTTCCTGGCAGGTTATGAAGGGGATTCCTCAGCACGTTTTTTCCCTGCTGCTTTTTCCTCCCGCCCTTCAGCTCCCCTCTCCTGGGGCCTGAGCCTGGCCTAAACCTATGGTGTCTGGTTTTAGGACATAATGAAGCTCAGGCTCTAGATGTCTCATTGCAAAGTTTCAGTGACAGACACAGCGATAGGTAAGAGGTGGATTTGTTCAGATTCAAAGAGAGGCATGCTCCACAGGCTGTGGGCCATTGCAGAGGGTGAGTGCAGAGGTCATGGAATGTGGTATGGTTAGTTTTCCCTAGCTGGGATTTCATATGCTAATAAGTGGGAGGATCATTTCAACAATTGGGCAACCATTCACTCCTTGGTCTTTTGTTAGTGCCTAAAACATGCCCTGGGGCCTCTGGGTGTGTCATCTAGTTTTCAGATTGAGGATCAAGGTTTATTTGAATTTGACTTGTCTACTTGGATGCATTGATTTTAATTAGTTTACATTATGCCCTTGGGTTATATCATTCTTTCAAAAGTTGTGCCCTGCCCCTTTCCCTCCTGTTTCTTGCTCTTCTCCTGAGCCCTGTCTGGGCCCACAATGTTGCCTCTACAATCTTCTGGAGAGACAACCAGAAAATAACTGGCCTTTTGGAGAGAAGTACTGTAGAATATCCAATTCCTCTAGATATTCAGGCCTTCATCTTCCATATTTTCTACAACATGTACAACAGCATCTCTCAGTGAACCCGCTAAAAGAAGCCCTCCAAAAGTTTACCAATCTGTACTTAGGCTCTTACAAGGGACAGGTGATTTTTAAAGGACAAATTCCTGTCCCAGTGTGCATCAGACATCAGGATAAAGCTACAATAGCTACAGGAGCAAGGACTCTGTTGCCTCTTTAGATGAGATGGTCCAGACAGCCCCAGATACGTTTTATATATAACAAAGAACAGGAGAGGGAGGCCAAGACACAGGAAAGGGAGAGAAGGAAAGAGATAAGTTATGCCCAGATGCTGGCAGCCCTCCAGGGAAGTCCTATGGCAAACCCAGAGTCCTTGAAGGACAAGGCAAATGTCTAATTTGTAAACAGGCAGGACATTCAACCAAAGAGTGTCCAAATTGAGACAAGTCTCCTAAAATAACTTACTACAAATGCCATCAATTGGGACATTGGGTGGCATTCTGCCCTTGGGGCCTAAGAGCCTCAAGGTCAAGTGCCATGCCTTTCCCCAGGATGGTTCAACAGGACTGAAGTGGCCCAGCCAGCCTGCCTGTCACAGATAATCATCATGTTATGGGGCTGGAGCCAAGGGTACAACTGGATGTGGCAGTGTAGGTCCCAGAATTTCTTGGTTGACACAGGGTCTAACTATGCTGTCCTGACCTCCTATTTCAGAGACTTCTCCTCCCAAACCTGTACCATTTTGGGTGTTACAGGAAAAACAATAGCAAATGATTCATCCAAGCACTTCTTTGTTGCTGGGATGGACAAATATTTCCCCACCAGTTTCTGGTGGTACCTGGGTACCCCCTTATTGGGAAGAGATCTCTCCCTGCCTTCAAACTCTTGCAGCTATTGCCATCTTGATAGAAGATCCTTTAAAACTCTCTTTTGGGTGCAAACTATTTTTACCAGCTACCAAGTGAAGCAACTTATAAACAACTCCTAAATGGGAGAGGCCATTTATGGATGTCCGATCAAAGAATCCTCAGATATCATGTAGTGCTGATGGAAAATCCACACCTAACTATAACCCTTTGTTAGGTTCTTAACTGTGCCATCCTCCTGCCTACCCCTGAGGGCTCTCTCCCTTTTCACTTTTGCCTAATGCCCCCACTAATCCTTGTTATCAACATATTGGTGCTGCTTATGATTGCTCCATGTATTATCAATTGTCTAACCTGTTTTTTCTCTGTCCAGGTCAACAAGCTACAAAATGTAGTGCCTGTTCAACATGGATATATAATACTACATCCAGCCATGAAAAACACCACTCACCCTTAGATTTACATTACTATAAGGACTCTGATGCTTGATAATACCGGGGGAGGGGGGCGCGCTCAATATCCCTCACCACCCCAGTGCAGCAGGAAGTAGCCAGAGAGACCTCAATTTCCCTATTCCCAAAGAATTGGGCCTCCCATCTCTTGAGGAGGGAATGTTAGGTAGTTAGAATAGGAAAAAGGAGTCCAAAATGGCAGTGGCTAAAAAACAAAGAAGGGGAAAATCTGAGAAAATAGAATAAAGGAAGGTCTGAGGACCAGAGTGAGGGCCTCAGGTAAAACAAACAGCTCTCCTGGCTAGCACAATTTACATAGGGCAGGCTCAGGGGGAGGAGAAAAAATATATAAAAAGAGGAGCCAAAATTGAGCTGGGGGCTTCTCTTCTCTTCGTGTCTTTTGGGTCTGCCTGCCCTCACCTGGAGGATGTATTTTCCTTTACTTGCCAAATAAAACTGAGCAGTAACACAGAGCTGTAACACTGGTTCATCCATTGCTTCAAATTTTTGTTGTGGCAAGATAGAACTGAGAAAACTGCAAACTCCCCTGACAGAAGTATAAATTCATAAAGAGAAAAAGGTAAACGTAGTTAATAAGCAATGAATTTGTCCCTATATCTGATGTTATTCATGTGCGTATTTTCTAACTTCTGCTGTAATTTTTCCACGTGGAGGGAGTTTCAAAAGTGCAACATTAACTACTCTCTGCTCTCCACCTCTCTCAACTCATTCCTTTTCCAAAAATTAGTGACTTATTTAGCTACTGAGTTTAAGAGCAGAACTTGACAGGCATGAAGGCTTGTTATTTCTTTGCTTTTCTTGTAGGAGCCAAACTCCCACAGAAATAGCCTTTCTTGTCTAACTCCATGTGATGAATTTCACAAAAGCAGGTGTGTTAGAAGTGGCCAAATATTTTTGTGACTGGGGAGTGCTTTTTGTTCTGTGCTTAGTTGTTCAGTCATGTCTGACTCTTTGCAACTCCTTGGACTGTAACCTGCCAGGCTCCTCTGTCCATAGGGATTCTCCCAGCAAAAATACTAGAGTGGGTTGCCATGCCCTCCTCCAACTGATCTTCCCAACCCAGGGATTAAACCCTGGTCTCCCACATTGCAGGCTGTTTCTTTACTGTCTGAGTCACCAGGGAAGCCCAACAATACAAATATGAGTAAAACATCTATTTCTGCTTTATTGACTATGCCAAAGCCTTTGACTACGTGGATCACAATAAACTGTGGAAAATTCTGAAAGAGATGGGAATACTAGACCACCTGACCTGCCTCTTGAGAATCCTGTATGCAGGTCAGGAAGCAACAGTTAGAACTGGACATGGAACAACAGACTGGTTCCAAATAGGAAAATGAGTATGCCAAGGCTGTATATTGTCACCCTGCTATTTAACTTATATGCAGAGTACATCATGAGAAACGCTGGGCTGGAAGAAGCACAAGCTGGAATCAAGATTGCTGGGAGAAATATCAGTAATCTCAGATATGCAGATGACACCACCTTTATGACAGAAAGTGAAGAGGAACTAAAAAGCCTCTTGGTGAAAGTGAAAAACTTGGCTTAAAGCTCAACATTCAGAAAACTAAGATTATGGCATCTGGTCCCATCACTTCATGGGAAATAGATGGGGAAACAGTGCAAACAGTGTTAGACTTAAGTTTTTTGGGGGCTCCAAAATCACTGCATATGGTGACTGCAGCCATGAAATTAAAAGATTCTTACTCCTTGGAAGGAAAGTTATGACCAATCTAGATAGCATATTAAAAAGCAGAGACATTATTTTGCCAACAAAGGTCCGTCTAGTCAAGGCTATGGTTTTTCCAGTGGTCATGTATGGATGTGAGAGATGGACTATGAAGAATGCTGAGTGCCGAAGAATTGATGCTTCTGACCGGAGGTGTTGGAGAAGACTCTTGAGAGTCCCTTGGACTGCAAGGAGATCCAAACAGTCCATCCTAAAGGAGATCAGACCTGGGTGATCATTGGAAGGAATGATGTTGAAGCTGAAACTCCAATACTTTAACCACCTCATGCGAAGAGTTGACTCATTGGAAAAGACCCTGATGCTGGGAGGGATTGGGGGCAGGATGAGAAGGGGCGACAGAGGATGAGATTGTTGGATGGCATCACTGACTCGATGGACATGAGTTTGAGTAAACCTTGGGAGTTTGTGATGGACAGGGAGGCCTGGCTTGCTGCGATTCATGGGGTGGCAAAGAGTTGGACATGACTGAATGAACTGAACTGATCCCTTTTTGTAGAGAACTTCCCAACCCAAAAGTTGAACTGGGTCTCCTGCATTTCCTGCAGATTCTTTACCAGCTGAGTAACCAGGTAGCCTGTGACTGGGGAGGGAGGACATCAAACTTTGAAGTTCACTATTAAATCAACTAACTTGCAGATGCTAGCTTTATCTGTAACAGTGTATTTTGACCTCACATGTTCTGTTCCTATTTTTGTCATGTTTCTCATTTAGTTCAAACTTTAGGTAGAAGAGACATGTTATTTATTATTTCTCTAAGGTCACGAATGTCTTGGATTCTAGATATTGAAAACATATCTCAAAATTTCTCCCCAAAAGTCTTGTTGTTATGTTTTTAATTTTGTTGGTTTTATCTAATTACAAAGCTAAAATATATTACTGGGAGTTTACTGAGAATAAAATGTAAGAAATGTAATAAACATACTAAAATATAAAAGAATAACATAGAAGAAATACAATAGATTATTCCAACACTCAGGAGTACCTTTAACTAATACACTGTCATAGTATATTATGTTCTTAATTACCATTTTAAACATTTGTGATTATTTCAAAAATACAATTTGCATATTGGTGAATCAGTTAACAAACATATAATAAACATTACCTTTGCTCATAAGATGCCCTATAAGCTTGGCTTTAGTTATCCCATTATTGTCTACTATTGAGATGCATCTTCCTTTAAATTTCCCATATGTTAGGGATTTTTGTACGTTGTGTTGTCATGAATATCTTTGTACCTAAATCATTGTTTGAATTTCTTTGCATATAGATCTCACACAAGGAAACTGCTGAATACAAATTTACATGGCAAACTCAATTTCCAAAAGAGTAACAGGAATTTAAATTCTTATAGAAGTGAAAAATCTTAAATGTTTTCCTTAATTTTTTATAAAAAAAGTAATGAATGTTCATTATAGCAAAACAATTTGAAATTTTAGAAAGATAAAAATAAAACAATTTGAAGTTTTAGAAAATATATGTTAATTTATAGAAGTTTTATATATTTTTTTTTTTTTTTTAGTTTTAGTATAAACCTGGTCTTCCTGCTTATCCTTCCTAGAGAAATAGGATAGCTGCATTTTTCTAGTTAATATATGTTCAGGATTAACTACAACATTGGGACATACATACACATTCCACTTGAATAGCTTAAAGTACCCATCTTGCCTAATAACATACAACATGCTTGTAATTGAACTAGCTTAAAAGAAGAAGAGGAAAAAAAAAAAAAAAAAGTCCAAAATAACAGTTGCAAAACTCAACCTGCTGTGGCTGACCAGTCACTCCTGTGGAATGTCTTCTTTTCCAATTCCCTAACTCAAATACCTCAGATCATTCATGGAGCTATTCTTGATACTTCCAGGGCAATGTTCAGCATCCCTTGAGTTGAATTATTAGGCGAAGTCAGGGAGTATGTATTTTCCCTCCTTGGTCTGATGCATTCAGTGGTGACACTTGGCACTGCTCTCATTATAGCAAAGCATTAGCCATATTCCCAAACATAACAGATATTCAACCGTAACTACTGCTTCACATCTATTAAGTATTTAAATTTAAGCACTTTAAAAACAGATCTCAAATACAGATTTAAAAGTAAAAAGCTGAAATTGATCTAAAAAAAAAAAAAACAGATCTCAATTTCTTCTCCTTATATAAACATATTTCTAGGTATGTTTATTTAAAAGGTATCTAGATATGCTTGCTATCTTGGAGAGAGACAGCAACCTTCCCTAGTTTTATGTGTGTGCTAAGTTGCTTTAGGCGTATCAGACTCTGTGTGACCCTGTGGACTATAGCCTATCAGGTTCCTTATCTGTGGGATTCTCCAGGCAAGAATATTGGAGTGGATTGCCATGCCCTCCTCTAGGAAATCTTCCTGACCTAGGGATGGAACCCATGTCTCTTATGTTCTCCTGGGTGGGTTCTTTATTGCCAGTTGCTAAAGTCAAGTCCAAGAGTCATCCTTGACTTATTTTTCTCTTTATTGACTTCCAATCCATGTAATATCTTATCAGGTTTTTTTTTTCAAAACATATTTTACATATCTCTACTTCTCTCTAGCTTCTCTATATTCTTAGTCTAACTTAAACTCCTTTTGAAATTAATTTTTTAATTGGAGTACAGCTGCTTTACAATAAATGTTGTTAGTTTCTTCTCTATAGCAAAGTGAAGCATTTATACATATATCCACTCTTTTTCTTGTTTTCCTTCCCAATAGGTCACCATAGAGAATTGAATAGAGTTCCCTGTGCTATACACTAGATTCTCATTAGTTATCTTATTAATATATATAGTAGTATATAGATATATGTCCATCCCCATCTCCCAATTCATCTCACCCCACCTTTCCCCCTTGGTGAAAGTGAAAGTCACTTAGTCGTGTCTGACACTTTGTGACTTCATGAACTATACAGTCTCTCCCATATTGCAGAGAGTTCTCCAGGCCAGAATACTGGAGTGGGTAGCCTTTCCCCTCTCCGAGGGTATCTTCCCAACTCAGGGACTGAACCCAGATCTCCCACATTGCAGGTGGATTCTTCACCAGCTAAGTCACAAGGGAAGCCCAAGTTCACTGGGGTGGGCAGACTATCCCTTCTCCAGCAGATCTTCCCAACCCAGGAATTGAACTGGGGTCTCCTGCACTGCAGGTGGATTCTTTACCAACTGAGCTATCAGGGAAGCCCTCCCCGCCCATCTTGGTAATCATTCTTTTTTTCTTACATCTGTGACTCTACTTTTGCTTTGCAAATAAGTTCATCTATATCATTTTTCTAGATTTTACATATGAGTTTAGTTCAGTTCAGTCGTTCACTCATGTTCAACTCTTTGCAACCCCACAGACTTCAGCACACTAGGCTCTCCTGTCATCACCAACTCCCAGAGCTTGCTCAAACTCATGTTCATCAAGTCAGCGATGCCATCCAACCATCTCATCCTCTGTTGTCCCCTTCTCCTCCTGCCTTCAATCTTTCCCAGCATCAGGGTCTTTTCCAGTGAGTCAGTTATTGGCATCAGGTGTCCAAAATATTGGAGCATTAGCTTTAGCATCAATCCTTCCAATGAATATTCAGGACTGATTTCCTTTAGGATTGACTGGTCAGATCTCCTGGCAGTCCAAAGGATTTTCAAGAATATTCTCCAACACCATAGCTCAAAACCATCAGTTCTTCATCACTCAGCTTTCCTTATGGCTCCTCTGTCCATGAATTTTCAAGGCAAGAATACTGGAATGGGTTGCCATTTCCTTCTCCAGGGTACCTTCCCCACCCAGAAATCAAAAGTGGCTCTCCCATATTGCAGGCAGATTCTTTCTGGTCTGAAACACCAGGGAAGCCTTACAAATGACAGATATTCTATATTTGCCTTCATCTGACTTACTTCATTCTGTACCACAGTCTCTAGATACATCCATGTCACTGCAAGTGGCATTATTTTGTTCATTTTTATGCCTAATATTCCATTGTATATATGTGCCTCATCTTCTTTATCTACAATTTCTTTATCCATTTCTCTATTGATGGACATTTAGGTTGCTTCTATGTCCTGGCTGTTGTAAATAGTGCTTCAGTGAACATTGGAGTGCATGCATCCTTTTGAATTGCAGTTTTCTCCAAGTGTATGCCCTAGAGTGGGGTTGATGTGTCCTATGATAGTTCTATTTTCAGTTTTTAAGGAGTCTTCATACTGTTCTCCATACTGGCTGTACCAGTTACATTCCCAACAACAATGTAGGAGGATTCCCTTTCTTTGCACTCTCTCCAGCATTTATTATTTGTAGATTCTTTGGCCAGTTTGACTGGTGTAAGGTGATACCTCATTGCACTTTTAGAAAAGTGTCTATTTAGAACTTCTGCCCTATTTCTGATTGGGTTGTATGCTTTTTCAGTTATCTATATCCATTCTTTTGATTCTTGGAGCTCAATCTATTGATAAACTTAATTCTAGTTAAGGTAACTAGAAATAATTTTGCTATTTGTAACTTGTTAGGTTTTGTGTTTAGCAATTCTTACCAAAAGACAATGCAGGCAACAAAACAGACTCCAAATAGGGATTGGAGATGGTTATCTGACATGATTAGAAGACAGCAGAAACACTATTGTCATTAAAGGAATAACTGAGAGAATGAATACAGATATAGAACTCTCACATATTGATGAAAGCCCACCATTGATCAATCAAGGTACAGCTACAGAAAACCACTATCTAGCACAGGAATGGTTTAAACTTCAGCCTTATCTGGTCTTTTTTAATGAAAAGTAGAATGTTGATTGGTAAACAGAGAGATCCCACTACTGTAATTAAGACATTTTAGTGAATTTAAATAGATCTTTATAACCCAGGTTCCCTAGCTTCATAAGCCTCTTCTGACGCAAGCTGCCTCCTTACAAGTTCAGTGAAGTAGGTCATGCTCTGAAAAACATGTAATAGCATCAACTGCATGAATGGCATGAGCCACTCTCCTCATGCTGGATTCCTCTTATCCCTCTATAATTACATATAGATTTATAATTGGATCAGATCCTAGCTTTTGCAGGACATTGTACACAATATTTTTAACTCAGAAAAGCCTTTTATATCAGAAGAATCTCAAAATTTTATTTATGTTAGTGTAAATCTTGAGACCATGTGTAGAAATGAATTTCACAGAGTATTACATGAGAGAAGCTGACTTTAAATTAAACTGGTTTTATCAATAAGGGTGCATTAATAATTTGTATCAGAGGTGCCAACTCTTGTTTGGTTGACCAACATGTGAACTCAATGTTGGTCAATGCAAAATGCAATTGAGTTGTTGGAAATTTTTAGTGAATGAATCCTGGAAGTAAGACCTGAATTGATGGCTTAAATATCTGATTAGTAAAAATTAAGTAGCATGTCAAATATTGTAATCATGGTAATACCTTAGCAAACCCACTAATGGTATTTGCTAGCTGAAAAGTCCTTGCCTTCAAAATCACTTTAGCTGTTTATACCTGACACATTCAGGCTTTTTTTGTAAGTACCACGTTTGGAATCTATGAATTTTGAAATCTTTGGGGAGGGGCTTCATGGAAAATGTCACTTAAACTAAGTAACCATTGGAGAATAAAATAAAGATACTTCATTGACCACCATGACCAAAATAGCTTCCTTTTGAGTAACACACATCACTCAGGGATCTCCTATGTTAAATCTGGGCCAAGAATTATCCTAACATGAAAAGTCAAGACATGAAGCGTGGTTTCAGTAGCCCAGTTGCCTCCACATTTTACTCAGGTTTCACTATGACCTGCATGCTTGAAAGTATTACTACAGTTTAATACAGAGCAAGATCACTTATTCTCATTGTTAGCCTGACATTCTGTATTATCTTGATATCATTAGCTGTAACTTGAATGTGTAGGTAGCAGCTATTTGATAGGCTGGAAAAATATAGGTTAAGCTGTGGATGGTCAGATATCTCACTAGAAATAGAAAATTTACTTATAAAAGAAGAAGGGAAGTCTGGATACTGAGGCAACTGGGCTGTTTCTAACAGAAGGTAAAGAGAAAGAAATCAGAGCCCTTTTTAGGGACTTCTGCAGAAGACTAACAGTGGGACAGTCACTTCTCAGAATGATCAAAATCAGATCATAGATGGAGTTCTGCCCTGAGCTTAATGTCCTAGTTGTGAGCTTCCATCTTCATCATCACGGCAGTTCTTCTGTAACTCCTTTGTTCATCTGCTACAACAGACAGAAGAGCTTTGCAACTGGTTTTCAGCACATTCAACCATTTGCTTTCAGTCATATTTTTGAAAAGTGAAAAGTAATTTTGACTGTAGAAATTTTTCCTCATGCCCTGAATGGCTTTGGTTTTGTTGGTATGGTTTTCAGAAACTTTAATTCCTACTGTGTAATAAAATGTTTACTTTTAATCCCAGTTAGCTTTCAAAAATTTTCTTAAATTTCACTCTTTATTCTTAGTAGTAGTGTTAGTCACTCAGTCATGTCCAACTCTTTGTAGTTCCATGGAGTGGAAGATCACCAGGCTCCTCTGTCCAGGGAATTCTCTAGGCAAATATACTGCAGTGGATTGCCATTCCTTTCTCCAAAGGATTTTATTCTTAACATATATTTTAATATACCTCAAAGTAGCTCAGTTATCTAGTATATTCCATCTGCATATTATATAAAAATGCATGAAGAAACCCCAAAGTTTTGACATAGCACTGTGCAAGAACATATCTTAAGCATGTTTATGAAATCATTAATTAATGTATCCATTCATTGTAAACTATCTATTAGGGGCATTTATGGTAGTCTCTGGGCTTTGTAAAGTATTTATAAAATGATCAAATGTTTTTTTATCAACATTTTTCTTATCACATATTTGTAGTAAAACTTCCACATAAAATCCAGACCACACTAATCTTAAATTATTGAACATTTTTGGAAATACTGAGATGGATTTCCAGAGTTTATATAGATGGAGTACCAAAGAGCCTACAGGATATTAATTTACCCTACAATGTAGGAAAGAGATTAAAGTCTAAAAAATAAATGTCTTCAAAAACCAAGCAGGGAAATGTATTAGGATTGAATGTAATAATTAACAATAAATCTGTGGGCAATTGAAATTAGAGGCCCAACTTAAAGGTATAAGAATATATTAATGCTGCCACCAGTAGTAGTTCATAATCTCTCTTCTGGACATAAAGATTTGGTTAAAGGTCAATCAGTCAACCACTGTGTTTGCTCCAGGAGAAAGCTAAAGCACTGTACAGTAAGACAGCAAGTAAACAGATGAGCTCTTTGACTAAGTCAGGTCTCTGTCGGACAGGGAGATTGCCACAGCATTAGCACCCTCAGAGCCAGTGGTCCCTGCTGGGTTGGGAGCAGTGCCAAGAGCAAGCAGGTCCTCAGAGCATCCATCAGTGCTCACAACATCAGGACTCAGCAACTTTCCTGACAAAGATACCTCTGAGAATTGTTGAGCTATAGTGTAATAGCAATAAATTTGGAACCTGTGGCCAACTGATGCATTAGCTGTCTATGACACCAAAAGTTGTTGCCAATGATGATAATAGAAAAGATGCTCAGGGCCTTCCTATGTGCCACACCCATGCCAAGGGTGTCCCCATACTGACTCACTGAATCCTGTGACCTTAGCCCTCTTGTTCAATGTTGTACATAATATATGCCTACCTAAGATTCAAAAGCAAAATCTGTGCTTTAAACACTAAGCTATGCTGAAAGAATGCATAAAGGGATATTTTAGAAATTTCCAGGGACTCTCAGAATGAGTTGGAAAGTTTAGAAGTTGGCAGGCATGTGGGTAGCGTGGAGGAGAGATGGTACAGCCAAAGAAAGAGTCTGGGGTTGTGGATGTAAACTTATTTTTTCTTTTAGGAGTGTTCAAGGGAAACATAGGTTATAGCTTGTTAGATAAAATGGATTCTCTTACATAATTCAAAGATGAATTGTTTGCCTATGAAAATAATATTGACCACATTTTAATTATGAAATAGAAATATTTAATTGTGTTTTTTGTATTCTATTCCCAGGAAAGATAAACAGGAGCCCAGGCTAACATAGAGCTGCATTCCAACAATTTCTAATTAAAGATTTTCAAAATAAGTTACACTATCCAAACATCAGAACTTACTTAAGTAAATAGCATTGCATCCATGGCCTCAGGAACAGATTTTTTTTCCACAACATAACATTATTGTTCCAGAAAGACATCTATTTCTGCTTTTTTGACTATGCCAAAGCCTTTGACTGTGTGGATCATGATAAGCTGTGGAAAATTCTGAAACAGATGGGAATAACAGAACACCTGACCTGCCTCTTGAGAAATCTGTATGCAGGTCAGGAAGCAACAGTTACAACTGGACATTGAATAACAGATTGGTTCCAAATAGGAAAAGGAGTATGCCAAGGCTGTATATGGTCACCCTGCTTATTTAACTTCTATGCAGAGTTAATCATGAGAAATGCTGGGCTGGATGAAACACAAGCGGGAATCAAGATTGCCAGGAGAAATATCAATAACCTCAGATATGCAGATGACACCACCCTTGTGGCAGAAAGCCAAGAAGAACTAAAGAGCCTCTTGATGAAAGTGAAAGAGGAGAGTGAAAAAGTTGACTTAAAGCTCAACATTCATGACATCATGGCATACTTCATGACAAATAGATGGGGAAATAGTGGAAACAGTGGCTGACTTTATTTTGGGGTCTCCAAAATCACTGCAGATGGTGATTGCAACCATGAAATTAAGAGATGTTTACTCCTTGGAAGAAATTTATGACCAACCTAGAGAGCATATTAAAAAGCAGAGACATTACTTTGTCCACAAAGCTCCATCTAGTCAAGTCTATGATTTTTCCATTAGTCATGTATGGATATGAGAGTTGGACCATAAAGAAAGCTGAGTGCCAAAGAATTGAGGCTTTTGAACTGTGGTGTTGGAGAAGACTGTTGAGAGTCCCTTGGACTGCAAGAGATCCAACCAGTCCATCCTAAAGGAGATCAGCTTTGGGTGTTTATTGGAAGGACTGATATTGAAGCTGAAAGTCCAGTATTTTGGCCACCTGATGAGAAGAGCTTTGAAAAAGACCCTGATGCTGGGAAAGATTGAGGGCAGGAGGAGAAGGGGATGAGGGAAGACGAGATGGTTGGATGGCATCACCGACTCAATGGAGATGAGTTTAGATGAACTCCGGAAGTTGGTGATAGACAGGGAGGCCTGGAGTGCTGTGGTTCACTCGGTCGCAAAGAGTCAGACATGGCTGAGTGACTGAGCTGAACTGACAGATTATAATCAATTTGGTCAGACACTAATTACATGGGAATTGTGTGATAAGTATAAAAAAAAGAAAAAAACAGTTTTCAGATTGTATAATTAATATATTTTACTTTAAAAATAGTGACATTTATAGACTACTAGATTTAGATTTAAATCCTTATTACTCAATTAAAAGTAGATTAAACTAAATTCACATTCTCACTAAAATCCTCATTAAATGTCTCATCTCTTAGAGTAGTGGTATTCAAATTTTCAGAAAAATTCCAAACCCTTTAGTAAATATTTTTTCTAGTAAATTATTTTACTAAATATTTTACAATTTTGCTATATTTTATTATTTTAACTATTTTTGTTACTAAATAATTATTAACCACTACTCTAAAATATAAATATGTTAAAGTAAATTGTATATGGGGTGACTATGATCATATGGCACATGTTTTATAAACTTAATCAGAACACTCACAAGTCTTTAAGAGGAAATATTTTTATAAATATATTTTTAATCACAAGAAGTTTAGCACATTCTTTACTCAGAAATTAAACCACAAGATAGGGCACTGTTTATTTTTAAATAAAATCCCTTTTTACAATAATCTGATATTTCCCATCTGTTGCCAATCTTTTATTAGATACGATTAAAATAATCATCATTTTGTCTCATGATATAGCAGATGAAAAGCTTTAACTGGGTTGTATTAAATTAAAGCAGATGTCCTATCTGCTTTTTTCTCATTGTGTTTGAATCACTGGTGCTATTTTTAGTAAGTTGTTACCTTACAAGAATATTTTAAGTTCTTTAGGTCATTATTCATTTTCAAGATTTATTTAGCTTAAGCTAGCCATTATAGCACATAAATCATATTAATCTGGTGTGTGTATGCTGTACTTTGTCAAAACACAGGAGAGAAAAGAAGCTATAGCAGGTACAATTTTCACCTACTGCCTTATGGAACTTTACATTTCCTTAAGGATATATCCTATTCTGAACATCACACATGACCTTCTGACAGATATGGTCTCAGAAAATGTGCCATAATTGGTGAAAATATTAAATGTTAGTAAAGCATAATGCCTTTTTATTTTTAAATTCAAAATTTGTTTTAAATGCATACTTCTCATCTTCGATAAATGCTCTTTAGAGCATTGTTATATAATTATTTTTAACTATTAGTTATCTATAGTAGAAAGAGGACTCTCCTGGTGCCTCAGAAGAATCCATCTGCCAATGCAAGAGATGCAGGTTTGATCCCTGAGTGGGGAAGATTCCCTGGAGAAGGAAATGGCTACCCACACCAGTATTCCTGCCTAGGAAATCCATGGACAGAGGAGTCTGGTGAACTCCACTCATGGGGTCACAGAGTCAGACATGACTTAGAAACTAAAATAGCAACAATAGTAGTGGAAAGAAGCAATAAAAACATATTTATATATTGAATATGTCTTTTAAAATATATTGAAGTGCTATATTTTCTGTAATGTATGTTGTCTAGTCACTCTGAAGAGTAGGTCTTCTGCCTAAATAAGCAATAATTAACAACATATACCCTGCCTTTAAAATTCTCAAAAGTCAGACATAAGATATAAAGATTTTTGAAAGCAGTAACATTTTCTAATAGTATCCTTTATGTTTTAGTTAAGCAATACCTAAAAATATAATAAAAGTTATCAATAGTGGTGGCTAGGTTGTCCATTTTCAAAGCAGAAAATGTGTCCTAAAAAAAAAAAAAAAAGCAAATGTGTCCTATCCAAAAGTCTCACTTCTGTTATTGCAATATATTTAACAATATTCACTGATATATTTTGCATTTTAAAGATGTTATGTATTAACTTTTATTATTAGTATTTACCTCTATAATGATAAAACCTGCTGCTTTGCAGGGGATGAGGTTGTTTAGCAGGGAGATTTGTTATGAACATGAGGGCATCATAATGTGAGTGGAAGGAGAGGGAAAAGGTACTTCCTGTCAACGCTGGATGCTTAATAAAAAACAGAGTTCCTTCAAAGGAAGGAAGTTGTCCTATATCATAGGTAGTGGGATAGTTGACCTCTTCTAAAGAGAAATAGTAAGCTATTTAAAATACTATAGTCCTTAATAGTATTTTAATCAAACAGCGGTTTGATTGTATCTATTTCTTTGGTCATGCCTCTGTAACCATTTATCAGTGAGAGCAAGGACTTGCCCTGCACCACTTTCTCAGAAAAATGAGCTCCTGTTGTAGGAAGACAAAGGGAAGAAATTCCTTGGTTGGCAATGGAAGCTTATTATTATTATTAAAAGATAGTATTTGCTGGAAGAAAAGTACAAAGTCCCTATAAAAGCCTAAATAAAATGGGCAACATACTGGAAAATCTGTACCCAAGGCCTCTAATTCCAGGGTTGCTTCCAAAAGCCAGGTAAGAAGTGACCTAACATGAGGGAATATCTCTGCCCAGATGTGTTTCTTAACAAGTGAAGGCCTATTATTCGAGGTCCATTTGAGTCACATAGGATACATTTCATTGCAAGAAAAAGAAACTTGACTTGAAGTATGTTAAATAATAGAAATTTGCATTTCCATGTAACTGGTAGTCCATGCTAAGAAATTCCAGACCTGATACAGCACTTGAACAAATAAGGTCTCCATATGCACTTCTTTGGTCTATTTTTATTCACTCATTTTGGTATAAGAAAACTGCAGCAGCCTCTAAGCACCTTTTCTTTGTTTTAGTTACTGAAACAGAAAGGTGGAAAGGATTGTTTATCTGTTTTGCTTGGAAAAGAAAATCATGCCTGGAAGACCTGTACCCAGTTCCCATAACTAAACGCCAAGAGTGTGTTATATGCTCACTCATGCTAATTACTGGCAACTGACATGGAGCAAATATGTTTCATACCCTGGCACATGGAACATTGCCACTCCCAAATGAAGTAAAAGAAACAAGGAAGAAGTGAGTAGTTTTTATTGAAGGGTAGCTAATCTGCATTACCTAGTCCATTATTTTTGTCATTTTTTTTTTTCTCCTTTACTCTCTGTGTACCTTGGGATCAACAACAACAACAAAATATCTCATGGGTTTTCATGCATTGTTTTATTAAACATCAATTGAGCTTGGGTGCTGGACACTGCAAATATAAATCTTAATATGATTTAGGTCATAGTAGCAGATTCACCTTACCTGGTCTGGAAGACGAGATATAAAAAGCAACAAAAGGTTTTCAGTATGAGGGGTCTGAGTTTTAAAGCAGAGTAGATATTGTCCATGTAAAGGTCAGGTGATGAGGAATGGCATTTACAGGGGGACAGGAACAAAATTATGAAGATAAATAGCTGACAAATAGCTGGTTTTGAGTAGAGGGATTATAAACAGGTTTGTGCTTCTGGAAAGTGTAGGTTAAAGCTAGAATTTGCTAGACATAAGGTGGTCGACTGCCTCTTTAAATTAACTTTGTAGAGTTATAGATTAATAAGTGATTATGGACTGAATATCTTGGTCCTTTCCAAAATTCATAAGTTGAAGCCCTTATGTGATGGTAATTAGAGATGGAATTTTAAGGAAGCAATTCAATTTATGTGAAATCATGAAAGTGGAGTTCTCATGACAGAATGAGTATGCTTATAAAATGAGATTATAGAGCTTGTGCTCTCTCTCAAGGGTACATCAAAAAGCCAGCCATGTGCAAGCCAGAAAAATAGCTCTCACCAAGAGCCAATTGGCTAGAATCTTGGTCTAGGACTCTCTAGCCATCAGAACTGTGGTAAATAAATTTATAGTTTATTTAAGCTAACCAATCCCTGGGTGTTTAATATAACAGCCAGAGTTAAGACATAGATATACAACATCATTGGGATACTTAAATCACTCAGGTAAACTTGAAGAAACTAGTGACTCAACTAAGAGCAGAATCATAGATAAGAAGCACAGCACAGCAGTTATTTACCATTAGCAAAAGTCTTTAAGGACAGAAGAATGAAGGAAATCTAAAGGCTGCTATAAACAGGAAAGCAAACTGTGGTTATCTAATCATCATATCAGGGATTCCCTGGTGGCTCAGCAGGAAAGAATCCACCTGCCATACAGGAGATGTGGGATTGATCCCTACTCCAGGAAGACCCCCTAGAGAAGAAAATGGCAACCCTCTCCAGTATTCTTGCCTGGAAAATTCCAAGGACAGAGGAGCATGGCAAGCTACAGTCCATGAGGTCGCAAGAGTCCAACAGGACTTAGTGACTAAACCACCACCACCAAGCATCATATCATGGTAAAGAATCCCGAAGTCACTACTTTTGAGGACTAGTATTCCAAAGAAAGAGAGGCCATGCTGGCTTTCTAGATATTGTAGCAACAAAGCCTAAGAGGGTGACAACATCTCCTGGTAAATGTTAACATATGTAAGTTGTGAGGGAAAAATGTCACTGCTAAAAGATCTGCTGGGGAGTCCTTGGCATCTGGGGACAAATAAGTTATAGTTAGAGCAATCAGGTGATGGGCAGGTACAGAGAAATAGTAAAGGTTTTGGGAAATTTTGCTGGGGAGGCCAGATAAGGGAGGATATGGCACTCTTTTCAAGAATTTTCTTAGCTAGCTATGACTAGGTGGCAGTGATCTTCTTGTGAGATTAACAGTGGTGTCTCATGTATTTATAGCATAGTAATCCAAGTCAATGCCCCAACCAGTAATGCCAAAGAAGCTAAAGTTGAATGGTTCTTTGAAGACCTACAAGATCTTTTAGAACTAACACGTGAAAAAGATATCCTTTCCATTATAGGGGACTGGAATGCAAAAGTAAGAAGAAACACGTGAAGTAATGGGCAAATTTGGCCTTGGAGTACAGAATGAAACAGGGCAAAGGCTAGTAAAATTTTGCCAAGAGAACACACTGATCATAGAAAACAGCCTCTACCAATAGCACAAGAGAAGACAGGGACATCACCAGACAGTCAACACCGAAATCAGACTGATTATATTTTTTGCAGCCAAAGATGGAGAAGTTCTATACAGTCAGCAAAAATAAGACGGAGCTGACTGTGGCTCAGATCATGAACTACTTATTACCAAACTCAGATTTAAATTGAAGAAATTAGGGAAAAACCTCTAGACTATTTAGGTATGACCTAAATCAAATTCCAAGTGAAAAGGAATGCAAAAAAGCAAAATGGCTTTCTGAGGAGGCCTTACAAATAGCTATGAAAAGAAGAGAGGAAAAAAACAAAGGAGAAAAGGAAAGCTATACCCATTTGAATACAGAGTTCCAAAGAATAGCAAAGAGATAGTAAAGCATTCCTCAGTGATCAGTGCAAAGAAATAGAGGAAAATAATAGAATGGGAAAGACTAGAGATCTCTTCAAGAAAGTTAGAGATACCAGGGGAAGATTTCATACAAAGATAGGCTCAATAAAGGACAGATATTGTACAGAAAACAGAAGCAGAAGATATTAAGAAGAAATGGGAAGAATACACAGAAGAACTGTACAAAAAAGAGCTTCATGACCCAGATAACCATGATGGTGTGATCACTCACCTAGAGCCAGACATCCTGGAATGTGAAGTCAAGTGAGCCTAAGGAAGCATCACTACAAACAAAGCTAGTAGAGGTGATGGAATTCCAGCTGAGCTCTTTCAATCCTAAAAGATGATGCCGTGAAAGTGCTGAACTCAAATTCCAGCAAATTTGGAAAACTCAGCAGTGGCCACAGGATTGGAAAAGGTCAGTTTTCATTTCAATCTCAAAGAAAGGCAATGCCAAAGAATATTCAAACTATCATACTCTTGCTCTCATTCCACACACTAACAAATAAATGCTCAAAATTTTCCAAGCCAGGCTTCAACAGTACATGAACTGTGAACTTCCAGATGTTCAAACTGAGTTCAGAAAAGGCAGAGGAACCAGAGATCAAATTGCCAACATCCACTGGATCTTTGAAAAAGCAAGACAGTTCCAGAAAAATACCTACTTTGGCTTTATTGACTATGCCAAAGCCTTTGAATGTGTGGATCACAATGAACTGTGGAAAATTCTTCAAAAGATGGGAATACCAGACCACCTGACCTGCCTCTTGAGAAATCTGTATTCAGGTCAGGAAGCAACAGTTAGAACTGGTCATGGAACAACAGACTGGTACCAAATAGGTAAAGGAGGACGTCAAGGCTCTATATTGTCACCCTGCTTATTTAAATTCTATGCAGAGTACATCATGAGAAACGCTGGGCTGGATGAAGCACAAGCTGGAATCACAATTCCTGAGAGAAATACCTATAACCTCAGATAAGCAGATGGTACCACCCTTGTGGCAGAAAGTGAAGAAGAACTAAGAGCCTTTTGCTGAAAATTAAAGAGGAGAGTGAAAAAGTTGACTTAAAGCTCAACATTCAGAAAACCAAGACCATGGCATCTTGTCCCATTACTTCATAGCAAATATATGGGGAAACAGTGGCAGACTTTATTTTGGGGGGCTCCAAAATCACTGCAGATGGTGATTGCAGCCATGAAATTAAAAGATGCTTACTCCTTGGAAGGAAAGTTATGACTAACCTAGATAGCATATTAAAAAGCAGAGACATTACTTTGTCCACAAAGCTCTATCTAGTCAAGGCTATAGTTTTCCCAGTAGTCATGTATGGATGTGAGAGTTGGACTATAAAGAAAGCTGAGAGCTGAAGAATGGATGCTTTTGAACTGTGGTGTTGGAGAAGCCTCTTGAGAGTCACTTGGACTGCAAGGAGATCCAACCAGTCCATCCTAAAGGAGATCAGTCCCGGGTGTTCATTGGAAGGACTGAAGTTGAAGCTGAAACTCCAATATTTTGGCCACCTCATGCAGAGCTGACTCATTTGAAAAGACCCTGATGCTGGGAAAGATTGAGGGTAGGAGAAAGGAACAACAGAGGATGAGATGGTTGATGGCATCACCGACTCGATGGACATGAGTTTTCGTAAATTCCAGGAGTTGGTGATGGACAGGGAGGCCTGGCGTGCTGCAGTTCATGGGGTCGCAAAGAGTCAGACACGACTGAGCGACTGAACTGAACTGAACACTAATTATTCTGTACTTAAGAAAGAACACCTGTTCTCCAAGTGCTATGGAGTAAATCTGTGATTTGTTCTTGTTTAGCAAGTGACTCTCAAGAGTCTTCTCCAACACCACAGTTCAAAAGCATCCATTCTTCAGCTCTCAGCTTTCTTTATAGTCCAACTCTCACATCCATACATGACTACTGGGAAAACCATAGCCTTGACTAGATAGAGCTTTGTGGACAAAGTAATATCTCTGCTTTTTAATATGCTGTCTAGGTTGGTTGTAACTTTCCTTCCAAGGAGTAAGCGTCTTTTAATTTCATGGCTGCAATCACCATCTGCAGTGATTTTGGAGCCCAGAAAAATAAAGTCAGCCACCACTTGCACTGTTTCCCTATCTATTTGCCATGAAGTGATGGGACCAGTTGCCATGATCTTAGTTTTCTGAATGTTGAGCTTTAAGTCAACTTTTTCACTCTCCTCTTTCACTTTCATCAAGAGGCTCTTTAGTTTTTGGCTTTCTGCCTTAATGGTAATGTCATCTGCATATCTGGGGTTATGGATATTTCTCCTGGCAATCTTGATTCCAGCTTGTGCTTCATCCAGCCCAGCGTTTCCTGTGATGTACTCTGCATATAAGTTAAATAAGCAGGGTGAGAATGTACAGTCTTGACCTACTCCTTTTCCTATTTGGAAACAGAATAAGTAGTGTATGAGCTGTTAAAAGGTAAATTGAGGCACATTATAATTTTTCAAAAGTTTATTTGAATGTGCATATATTTCAGCCCAGTAGTTCCAAATAAAATGTGATAGAGCCACTCCAGTAACAGGAGCTTGGAGAGGATTTTTATAGAAAACACATGAAAGCAAAGCAAAGAAAGTTATTTGATTGTCTATAGCTTAAGGTGACCCCCTACTTGGGAGAACCTCCTTGACTGTTTATGATTGATTGCCACTGTTTCATTTTCTTGGATTCAAGTGCATTGACTCTGGCTTAGAGTTTGGTTTGCTTAGGTAGGTTACCAAGGAATTAGAGCCACTTCAGCATAATGACCTCCTTGTTTAAATGCTTATATAATGGGCATGAGTTTGAGCAAATATCAGGATATAGTGGAGGAAAGGGAAGCCTCGTGTGCTGCAGTCAATGGGGTCACAGAGCTGAAAACAGCAACTGAATGACAATAGCAATATCACTAATGTTAAAAATAATACAAACATAAATTTTTACCATTATAATTGGTTGAGGATTTCATTCAAAGGTTAAATATGACACACCTTCAAGAACTGTATAATCTATGTATTAAACACTTTACAATATGTTTCATATATTTTATTTATAAATCACAGGTTAACATCTGAGTCAAATAAGTTTTATCCAGATATGGATTATATGTTAATACAAATGGTCTATTTTTATTGACACAGTTATACATTTATTTATTTTACCCACATGAATCAGTATTTACTTTGATTTTATTTTGTCTTGTTTTACTTTATTCTTTATAAATATATTGCTTTCTTAAGCTTGGTGGGCATTGAAACTTTGAAAATAATGACATTAAATGTGTTAAATCATGTAGAATATATTATTAAATAATCCTTTTATTAAGCACCTCATAATATTTTCATTTTAGAGCAATCTTAGGTTTATAGTAAAATTGAGCAGAAAGTTCAGAGATTTCCTGTCCATTCCTTGTTCCACCTCATGCATAGCCTCCTCCATGGTCAACATTCCCTGCCTGAGTGATTCTTTTGTTTCAACTGATGAACTTATATTGATATTATCAATCAAAGTCCATTGTTATGTTAGGGACTACCCTTAGTGTTGTATATTTTTTTGGGGTTGGACAAATGTATAATAATATATATCCATCATTATAATATCACAGAGTAATTTCACTGCCCTAAAACCTCTTAATATTTTTTGTACAAAATAATATGTTTATGCATTTTGTCTCATTAGTATAATTCCACTTTACTGTGTTTTTACCCTCCAAAAATAAAACAATTTAAAAGATTAACATGCCTTTTCACAGTGGGTAGAGACACATTCAGAAGACCTTGTTGTGTATCTCACCATCATTGAAAACATTTCTTCCCCTATAGGAGTAGTTAACTCAAAAGAGGGAACAGATGGTGGGAGAGACATAAACAGAATTGAATTGATTTGTGCAGGATTGCACCTGGGCAAATCATACCTTTGACCCTGTCTTGGAGAATAGGAGAAAGGAGTTCCAGGAAACATTTTTTCTCTTTCTTGTTTCCTGTCACAGCATTATTAATCATCTTTTAAACCCATAAATTAACTCCAGCCAGTCTTAGAAAGATGATCTTTATCTTGTAACTTAGCCCATGTAAATGTCACCAGATCAAAATCATGCTCATAATCACTCTATAAAATTATAAAGTCTGGGTCTTTACTCTGAAAGCCCTTTTCACTTGTCAAGGTGATAGGTGACCTGATTAATTAAAGTTAGGTCTTTAGGATAAAGGCTTCTGACTACCTTCATTGCTTTAAGCCTTGATTTAATACCTGTCAACTTTAAAAAATTAGTTTTCTTTATCAAACAAAATGTTAGAGATATATCTGCAAATAATGTTAAACTTGGTAAAAAGTATATGTGATTGAAATGTAAAAATTAGAAATATTTTTTGAAATGTTGAATAAAAATCTGGCTAGTGTAAACCATATTTTTTATGTCAATTTAAATTATGTCACAATAAGTTTCTGGGTCTAACAATAAATTAAAAATCAGTAATGTGGAAAACATCTTTCCCAAATAAGGGGAGAATTTGTTCTGTTTTTCTTTAGGGAAATGGAAATAATCTTTTATCATGTAAGACTCTCAACTGATGGATCAAGAAGACTCGAATCTATTTAAGAAAATTGAAATTTTATAACTTTGTGCATATTTTCAGGTTTTCTTTTAATATCCAATATTTAAAATCATCTTATGTCTCTTTAATGACCCCTAAAACTGAAGGAGTAAATAGATGCCATGAGACATTATGCTGTGTAAGCTGACTTTTGCAGCCACAAAATGGAAACACTTGAACTCCTTTTTTTTTTTAATTTTACTATGTTTTATAGAAATGTTTTTGGTAAATTAAGAGGTGGCATTCTGTTGGAGAAAACATATCAACATCAAGCTCTTTACTCACCATGAGACTATTTCTTTGTTTGTTCATTTGTTTTTGTTAATGTTGTGATTTCCTAGATAAACATATGGTATCCACTTCCTCTCTTTAGATTTTCAGTGTCTTTATTGCATAGATGTGATCAAGGCCTTGCTGCAAAGAGTGTCTGAAAACCAAGCAAGAGAAGATGAAAATTTCAGTGTTTTAATACTTCCTGCTTTTTACTTTTTAAACAGGATTTGGTTAATACCTCTAGTTCACTTCCCATAAAGTTAAAAAAAAAAAAAATACTTTTCAAGATAGAATCCAGAATTCTTTTTTTACAGCTGAAATAACAATTCATTTAACTGACAATTTGAAGTCTGGTTATGTCAGAAAAGATATATGATTAGAAAATACATATTAATCTAAAACAAACCCTATTTGAGGTCTAAATCCTAAGTAATCCATTATGTAGTAATCCATCTTGTACAGTTAGATTCTCCTTTCTCTGCAATTCCACTGAACTGGGCTAGCTTTTTTTCTCAGTATCATAGTTGTCCATTTGCCAGGAACCCTTCACATTATACTGTTTCTCTAGGTCATGAGTTGTGTCTTATTCTTTGTAGACATTCCAGTGCCTGGATAATGAATGATTGAATAAATAAAGATATGAACACACAAGTAAATAACACAGTAAGAAAGATTTGAAATATAACTTGGCATACATGATTATTCAAATGTAAAATAATGTATTTAAAATGATAAATTTAAAAAAGATATTATATAAGTGAAATGAATTGTGTATAATTTTTTTCTAGATACTGAGTTATGGGAGTTGAAAGGAATTAACATTTATTGGACTATTTGTTAGGCTTCTTGGATAATATAATCAGTCAAAGAAGGAATGGGAAGGGAGAGAGAATATAAGGATGTGTAATCAAATTTTATCAATTGGGGTTGAATTTTAACCATAGAGACCTATCTAGCTTGTGCATTCAAATAAAGCTGAAAATCAGCTTTCTGCCTTGTAACTTTGGACTTTTTGTTTTCATGCTTAACCTTAATCAATTTAAAGAATTAATGGTTGTGAATTGTCGTGCTGGAGAAGAATCTTGGGAGTCCCTTGGACAGCAAGGATATAAAATCAGTCAATCCTAAAAGAAATCAACCCTGAATATTCATTGGAAGGACTAATCCTGAAGCTTCATCTGAAGCTGAAGCTCCAACAGTTTGGCCACCTGATGCAAAGAGCACACTCATTGGGCAGAAGATGAGATGATTGGATGGCATCACCGACTCAGTGGACATGTATCTGAGCAAACTCTAGAGCTAGTGAAGGACAGGGAAGCCTGGAGTGCTGTAATTCATGGAGTTTCAAAGAGTTGGTCACAACTTAGTGACCAAACAACAACCACCTTTATTTATTTGAACAAGCTTTGAAAAGTTTGCAAAATATAAATAACATCAGAAAAATATTAGGGCTTCCCAGATGGGTCAGTGAATAAGGAATCTGTCTGCAATGCAGGAGATGGAGATATATATTATACATAGGATTTTGACATCAGATAGAGGAAGCTATGTACAGCTACCAGAAGCTGGACTTACAGAAGAGAAAGCTCAGGATTAGGATGAGAATAGAACCTAATAGAATAAGCCAAATATCTTCAAATATTTAAATTTGCATTAAATGCATGAGGCATTTCTCTAGTATTTTACAGTATCTTACAGTTCCAAACTAGGTATTGACCAACCACACAGGTGAACAGATAGGCAGCCCTGTTGCTCCTGATGGAAGCTTCCAGGGAGAGGTGGTCAGTTGACTTTTTCTTGAAGGCCTCACAGTCCAACCTCCTGGGGACTGTCACATTCTATTGGGAAGTCTGGGATGGCTGCGTGGTCTGCAAGTCAGGCAGTGACAGACACAGAATGTCCGCAGGTTTTGTCTGCCTCTGACTTCCCAGGGTGCGCCTTCTGGACCAGGTTGGGAGGGTTTGGCCTCTAGGGGGAAAAGATGGGCCCAGTGAGAGACATAGCTGATTTCGTCTCAGAACATGACATTCTGAATGGTCCACTCAGGGATCCTGATCTCTCGCTTCCTTTCGAGGTCAATAGCTCCTCTGGACTCCATCTCTAAGCCCTTCAAGGATTCACATGGCCCAACTTACCCGGGCTCTCAGGACACATGTTGAGGGTCTATAGCTCTACTCTCTAGCCACAAGACCAGTTTCATGACTCCCCAAACTTACTGAAGGAATTCAGGATAATGTTGGTTCTCACTGACACAAGCCTGTCTTTGGGCACCAGGAACAGAAATTCAGTTGTGTGGGTAGCACGGGGCCTGGATGTGGACGGATGGTCTGCAGCAGTGACCATGGAGTCTTTCTCAGCCCGCAGGAGCTGACATTGTTTCCAAACTTGGAACAACCTACCTGACCCGTGCCTCCTTGGCACCTGAGGCCACCCTGTCTGTGGCTGCCTACCTCCCCAGCTCCTACTCCTAAGTCAGCTGCTCTTTGCACCTGATGTCCTACCCAAGTTTTGTGATCAGCTGCTTGTCAACTGTCAAAAAGTCCTTGATTTCATCTCAGTAATCCAACATTGCTTCCCTGAGGTAGTGCATGTGTTCCCAGGGAGCTGGGATCTTGTTCTTCTTTAGGGCATACTTTAGGGAGATGATAATTGGAATAATATCTTCTAAGAAATTTCTCCTTTGAGCTTGAGACAAGCTCCTTCTGCACCTCCTACATGAACACTTTGGCTTGGGCCAGGTCCTCCTCCTCCACAAGCTGGTCCTTTTCTGGTTTAGCCCTCAATGCCTGCAGCCTGATCTCCTTCAAATGGAGTACCCAAACATGTCTGAGAGGAGTTTGATCTCTTCTGTGTCCACAGGAGGTCACCGTCAGCGAAGTATACCAGGATGTAGCTGAAGATTCTGGAAGTGATGTTGAACCCCTGCTCATCAGTGAAATAGTGTTCCAGGAAAAACTTTTAGATTTTCATCTACTTTTCCCTGTCTGTATCCCCTTTCAGGGAGAATACCACTTCTCTCTCTCCATCTGGGGGAACCTATTGAAACTTTTGTGCTTCTCAAAGTCGTTGAAGAGGAAAATGCACACAATGAGGTGCTGGAAAAATATGTTTGGGTTCCTCTTCAGGATCAATGGGCCCGACAGACCATCCTGGTGCTGGTGACCTCTGGGTTCAGGTCTACTAGTGTGCTAATGAAATAGAGGAACAGGTGGCATTTTCACTTCACGAAGTCCTCCTGCAGGGGGCAGGTGAACAAAAGTAGTGTCTGCTTCTGGAAGAAAGGATTCAGGCCCATCAGATGTGTGTGGATGTTGGGGATGCACTTGTTAATTGGGGCTGTGCAGTGGACACAGAGGTCATGTAGGATGATGCTACTGAGGACTTTCCTGCCTATGCCCACCTTCTAGCCCCTCTTTCAGGTTCACACGAGGCATGCCCTCTGTGATCAGAGGACAAGCCATCATCATCTTGGGAAAGCTGTGCTTACAGCACAAGGACCTTGCTAAGAAGAGTGTCCCCATCTTGGTGTGAGAGCTGGAGGTGGGTATAGACAGGAGCTGTCATTGTCCATCACGTCCAGGATGACACCCTCCAGCCAGGCCTTCTGTAGATGGACACACCAGGATCGGGCCATCAGCAGCTTGGTAGAGATTGCAAAGCCTGCTTGCCGACAGATATGGTGATATCAAAACACTGATTATGCAGGACAGGCAGCTTGTCTCCCATACACAACATGGCACAGTGTTTCAAGATGTTCACTAAGAACTGGACTGCAGATTTCTTGATGTTGGTCTTCTCATCACTAACCCTGTTCCTCAGCATCATCATGAAATCCTCTTCTGTTGAATTTTTCTGAGCACTCTTCGGTGGCTGTCTACTCCTGAAACTGCAGGAGTGTTATCCAGAAATGCCTTCATGCTGTCCAATGGGGATGTGGCAGAAGACTCTAGGTCATGTGCAAAACTGGACATAGCCTTGCTGTGGACGATTGGGTCCTTGTCTATACGGAGAGCTAGTAAGATTTCCTGGACCAAGAATTTATGCTTCAGGAACTTCTCATGCTCCAGGGGAAGCAGGTCATCAACCTCTTGTTCAGATAGTTCCAGAAGAGCCAAGGCCACATCCAGAGTGAAACCTGGTATGAGACCTTGGCATTTGGTGCTAATTTTGTAAAGCTGGGCCATGAAAGAAGCATATTCCACACAAGGATGCTTGTTGAGCAGCTGGCCTAGAGAATGAACCGCATAGGTTTCAGTTCAGTTTAGTTCAGTTGCTCAGTCATGTCTGACTCTTTGTGATCCTATGGACCATAGCACGCCAGCCTTCCCTGTCCATCACCAAGACTCAGAGCTTGCTCAAACTCATGTCCATCAAGTCAGTGATGCTATCCAACCATGTCATCCTCTGTTGTCCCCTTCTCCTCCTGTCTTCAATCATTCCCAGCATCAGGGTCTTTTCCAATGAGCTAATTCTTGGCACAGGTGGCCAAAGTATTGGAATTTCAGTTTCAGCATCAGTCCTTCCAATGAATATTCAGGACTGATTTCCTTTAGGATGGACTGGTTGGATCTCCTTGCAGTCCAAAGGACTCTCAAGAGTCTTCTCCAGCACCACAGTTCAAAAGCATCAATTTTTCAGTGCCCAGCCTTCTTTATGGTCCAACTCTCACATCCATACATGACTACTGGTAAAACCATAGCTTTAACTAGATGGAACCTTGCAGGAATGTAATGTCACTGCTTTTTAATATGCTGTCTCTACATTGGTCTAGCTTTTCTTCCAAGAAGCAAGCATCCTTTAATTCATAATTGCAGTCACCATCTGCAGTGATATTGGAGCCCCCCAAAATAAAGTCTATCACTGTTTCTATTGTTTCCCCATCTATTTGCCATGAAGTGATGGGACCAGATTGAATGTTGAGTTTTAAACCAGCTTTTTCACTCTCCTCTTTCACTTTCATCAAGAAGCTCTTTAGTTCCTCTTTGATTTCTGTCATAAGGATGGTGTTATCTGCATATCTGAGATTATTGATATTTCTCCCAGCAATCTTGATTCCAACTTGTCCTTCATCCCAGCCTGGCATTTCACATGAGGTTCTCTGCATAGAAGTTAAATAAGCAGGGTGACAATATACAGCCTTGATGTACTCCTTTTCCAATTTGAAACCAGTCTGCTGTTCCATGTCTGGTTCTAACTGCTGCTTCCTGACCTGCATACAGATTTCTCAAGAGGCAGGTCAGGTGGTCTGGTATTCCCATCTCTTGAAGGATTTTCCACAGTTTACGATGATCCACACAGCCAAAGGCTTTGGTCTAGTTAGTAAAGCAGAAGTAGATGTTTTGCTGCAACTCTCTTGCTTTTTCGATGACCCAATGGATGTTGGTGATTTGATTTCTTGTCTCTCTGCCTTTTCTAAGTCCAGCTTGAACATCTGGAAGTTCTTGGTTCACATACTTTTGAAGACTTGCTTGGAGAATTTTGAGCATTACTTTGCTAGTGTGTGAGATGAGTGCAATTGTGATAGGTTTGATATTCAGATTTATTGAACAGCTTGCCACAGATGTGTTGTAGCAGAATTCAAAGGACTAGATGTATATATAGTTTATTTTAGTTCATCCAGAACTTACAAGCTGGATGACCAGGTTTCTACTGCTGACAACTGGAGGCATGATGGCAAGGGGGCTGTGATGGACGCCTTTGCCCACTTGTCTCATTAATATTATATAGAGCATTTGATGGGAAATACATCTGAGAATCTTGTTTCCTTCTCTGTGAAGAGGGGAGCAAAGCAAATAAAACCCATGATAGGCCAGTTCTGGTATATATTTTGCTTCATGGAGATTTCCAGCTTGTGTAACATGAAATTCATGAAGAACTGGTTCAAAACTAGCTAATGCAACAAAGACTTTCTACACAATTATGTATACACTCTGGCTTCTCTTTTGGGGAAAACTTGGAAAGATGTCTTGAAAAGCTCTTCAAACATGACAGGTGGCATTTAGAATTTGACAGTGGTCTTCATAAGAAGAAGAAGAAAAAATCTCTTCTTCTCCTGTGTCTCTTCATCCTCTTTTTCTTTAGTAACCTCATCCATCCTCACTGCCTCTTCGCTGCAGGGCTTCCCTCTTCCTTCTCTTCTTTGGGTTGGGCTCAGTGTTCTTTGGTTGCTCTTTTTTTCTTTTCTCATCCAAGCTGGATTCTTGAGGCCACTCCTCTTTAGAATCTGACCATATTTGTCAAAGAGCTGTGGGTGGAAAAGTTGATTGAATTATCCTGTTTGCTACTTCCAGAACAAGAAGGTAAAGCCCAGCAGTGTGAAGGCTAAAAAACCCCTACTGTCATTGTCATTGTCATTTTTCTTAACCACTTGATGAATGAAGTGATGAAACATGGCCATCAGCACATTGTGGGAAATTCTGTTCTCCCCGAAGATCCAAATGCTCTTGTTCTAAGGAGATTGGCTTGCCTTTTTGGAAGTCTTTGGTCTTCTGCCCACGTTCAAAAGGTGTTCTATAGGAGCCATTCCATATGCAGATGGACTTCTGATGTATTTGTGGGGAGGGATGTGCTCTTCCGGTCCTATTCCTCTGCCATCTTGGAAGTTCTTCTGGACTTGTTTTTTCTAGAGTAATCTCTATTATTTTATGTAATAGGGTCACAAGGCAGCCTGCATTCACTTATCTATTTCTTGTAAGATAGTCAGAAACATGAACTTGTTCTTCCTTCTTAATTAACATTATAATTCTTGGTATAAAGGATAATGCAACTTTCCTACACCTATTATATTAAACATTCTCATGGTTGTAATCTGTCATTAAAGGATTACATTAGAAGATAGCTGGTAGGAAGCACACTGAGGAAAAAAGTTGTTTTTAAGTAAATTCTAGAGACCCTCTGCTGCTGATATTTGATCCTTGGAATACTGGAATAATATTAGTGTGGATTAAGTTATTGCTGGAATACTTGGGATAACAATTACTGTGGAATACTGCATAGCAATTGTTAAAGATTATTGAGCATAATCCAAGGATAGTTTTATTCTCTGTAATGACCAAAATGGGAAGGAAATCCAATAAAGAAGTGATATGTGTATGTGTATAGTTGATTCACTTTGCTGTACAGCCAAAGATAGCACAATATTGTAGAGCAATTATGCTCTAATTAAAATATATATCTAGAAACAGATTACTTTTGATAAATTAATACAATCAAAGTTGTTATAAATTTATGAATGACAGAACTATTATTTTTATATCCTAGCTTTGTAACTTGTATATTATTTGGAGAAAATCACTATGCTTTCTCAAAAATAATGCCAATTTATAAGATAAAACTAGTTTTTGCTCAAGTAATTACATTATCATAAGGTTTGTTTCAGAAAAGATACATAAAATGCCTATGGATCATGTGGAACCATACAACCCACAATGCCTGGCTCAGAGTAAATATTCTATCAATAGTATGCATGTACTCACCCACTTAAGTGTCTAGAGATTTTAAGTCATTGGCCCAAATCATATATCTTGTATGTTACACTTTTAACCCATATCAGATAATAAAGTCCTCTTCTGTCTCTGTAGATTGTTTTCCACTATTCTCCACAGGCATCTATAATTTATGAATTTGAAAATTAGCAACCCTGAAAATGAAATTTAGGCAAGTTCTCTATCTCTTAGCAACAGGGATTTTTCTATCACCTCAGGTTATTACAGGTTATATAAGAATGATAAATAATATTTGTCTCTTACAAAGAATGAAAGTTCTCAGCAGTTTATATACTGTAGTAGTTGCTTGTACTTTCTGCTTATTTTATTTTTATGATTCTTAAATTATTATTATTGACCAAGTAGGAAGGCAATTATCAAATGTAGTTGTGTCTTCTTAGAAGGAATACTTTAAAATGCTCCTTTTAAAGAAACAATTGCAATTTTAAATTCTCAGATGACTCATCCATTTTCTCTTTTACTTCTATTTAATAGGGGGAGGAGAGAGGTTTTATTTTTTCTTGTTAGAGAATTTTTTCAGGATTTTAATTTGTTCAGCATTTCAATTTGTTCAGTATTCCTGTGAACAAAGTGTTGGAGTTGGCATACAAGAATTTAGAGAAACTATATCAAGTTCCCAGATTATAAATATCACCTATACAATAAAGGAAAAGGAACATTGGCATTACATTTTATTCATTTCATATGTTCCATAGAAAGATATAGAATAATAACACCTGTATTTTCTATCCCAGGTGGTAATTCTGCATTGCTGTATAATTAAAATTTCCTAATCAGAGTTCAGTTATGAAGTTAGTGTATTCTTACTATTGCCTTTTTGATCACCAAAAAAATGACTCCATAAATTTAAAGACTCAAAGGATTCAATTATCATATGAATAGTAGGAAGAAATAAATATACAGCTCATCTATTATTATAAGATAGACTTTGCTTCTATAATGCAATGTAAGTCAAGCCAACTAATTTTATTTACTAAAGCAGTAATAACTTGATTTACATTGTTAGATAAGACACCTACAAACATCAGATAAAAGACAGTACATATACAAAAAATGGAATTATAATCTAACATCAAGGGACTCTTCTTTAAAAATATTACTTGGATAATCAAGAGTTTTTTATTTCATCTTTAGCATTTCTATTAGTATGAACTTACAAATAGATATATTTCAACAAAATAATTTAAGAAGATAAGACAAATGAAAGAATAAATCAATTAACTATAGTATTCAATCCCATTAATGATTTTCAATAAATTATTTACAGTTCATTTAATACCACTGGGGCATAGTAAAACCACAGGTTTTCTGATGTGTTTTTGTTGCTGACAATCTGCTAAATGTTCTCAGAGGTTTGCAAATTCCTAATCCATGGTCAACATTTTGTTGGTGAAGTTTATTGTCTTGTTACTGTCAGCAATTTTTTCTAATTCCATTTGTTTACACAAAGCCTAGCTGTCTGACTATTGAGGATACTCAAAATCATCAGTCTATAATTTTTATGTCTAAACACAATTATTCAGCTTACAGAAATATGATGAATCTCCTAAATGCCTAAAATATAACTAAGTAGCAAAACAAGTTTGATGTCTGGGACCATGAAAACAGCTGGTTTTATACTGTTTCCTGCTACACTCTGTTCTTTCAGTTTTAAAGAATCTGTTAAAGAGTCTATGGACTGTTCTGTTGGGATTGTCCCTATGAACTTGAAGCAGAGAAATAGAGGTACCATGAACATGGAATACACTGAAACTTTTCTTATAAGTCTCTCATTTACTCTAAGATAGGGAATGGAATTTACATTACAGGTAGTATCTGCTATTATATGTGGGTTTCCCAGGCAGTTCAGTGGTAAAGAATCCACCTGCCAAGCAGGAGACACAGGTTTGATCCCTGGGCCAGGAAGATCCCCTGGAGAAGGAAATGGCAACCACTCTAGTATTCTTTGACAACAAAGGTTCATCTAGTCAAAGCTATGGTTTTTCCAGTAGTGATGTATGGAGATGAGCGTTGGACCATAAAGAAGACTGAGCACTGAAGAATTAATACTTTTGAACTATGGTGTTGAAGAAGACTCTTAAAAGTCCCTTGAACAGCAAGTTGATCAAACCAGTCAACCCTAAAGGAAATCAATCTTCAGTATTCATTGGAAGGACTGATGCTGGAGCTCCATTACTTTGGCTACCTGATGAGAAGAACTGACTCATGGAAAAGACCCTGATGCTGGAAAAGATCAAAGGCTGGAGGAGAAGGGTTTGACAGAGGATGAAATGGTTGGATGGCATCACCAACTCAATGGACATGAGTTTGAGCAGACTCTGGGAGACGGTGAAGAACAGGGAAGCCTGGCATGCTGCAGTCCACGGGGTCACAGAGTCAGGCACTACTGAGCAACTGAACAATAACCCAGTATTCTTGCTGGGGAAATGCTATGGACAGAGGAGCCTGGAGAGCTACAGTTCTTGGGGTCTCAAAGAGTTGGACACTGTTTAGCAACTAAACAACACATTGTGCATGATTTTTAATGATAAGTAAATGGATACATAGAATTATTTAGATAGAAAATTGGATTTGTGTGAGATTTTACCCCAAACCTTGAAGATAGGCATTTCTTTGCTCTGTACTTTACAATATGTCAATATTAATTTTTAAGAATCTCAGATGAAGCATAGTTAATAACATTATTTCCTTTAACATGAAAGTCTAAAGGGAGTGCACATCTTTCAACCCCCTTTCATGCCATGCTACAATTTAGGTAGGAGTTCTGCTTGATTGAACTATATAAAATTAATTAAACAAAAGAGATTAACATGAATATTTTTGCTGGAAAAAGTGTGGGGCTTAAGTTGTTTCTATAATTCTTTTGAATTTTGCCAAACTGATTTATTTATTTTTTAATATAAATTTATGTTTTAATTAGATTTAATTAATTAATTAATTTTATTTAATTAATAAATTTGTTTTAATTAGAGGCTAATTACTTTACAATATTGTATTGGTTTTGCCATACATTGACATGAATCTGCCACGGGTGTACATGTGTTCCCCCTCTCACCTCCCTCCCCATCCCATCCCCCTGGGTCATCCCAGTGCACTAGCCCTGAACACCCTGTCTCATGCAACAAACCTGGACTGGTGATTCATTTCACATATGATAATACACAAGTTTCAAAGCCATTCTCCCAAATCATCACATCCTCACCCTCCCCTACAGAGTCCAAAAGACTGTACTATACATCTGTGTCTCTTTTGTTGTCTTGCATACAGGGTTATCATTACCATCTTTCTAAGTTCCATATATATGCATTAGTATACTCTATTGGTGTTTTTCTTTCTGACTTACTTCACTCTGTATAATAGGCTTCAGTTTCATCCACCTCATTAGAACTGATTCAAATGCATTCTTTTTAATGGCTGAGAAATATTCTATTGTGTATATGTACCATTGCTTTCTTATCCATTCATCTGCTGATGGGCATCTAGGTTGCTTCCATGTCCTGGCTATTATAAACAGTGTTGCGATGAATATTGGGGTACATGTGTCTCTTTCAATTCTGGTTTCCTTGGTGTATATGCCCAGCTGTGGGATTGCTGGGTCATATGGCAGTTCTATTTCCAGTTTTTTAAGGAATCTGGACACTATTCTCCATAGTGGCTGCACTAGTTTGCATTCCCACCAACAGTGTAAGAGGGTTCCCTTTTCTTCACACCCTCTCCAGCATTTATTGCTTGTAGACTTTTGGATAGCAGCCATTCTGACTGGCATGAAATGGTACCTCATTGTGGTTTTGATTTACATTTCTCTGATAATGAGTGATGTTGAGCATCTCTTCATGTGTTTGTTAGCCATCTGTATGTCTTCTTTGGAGAAATGTCTGTCTAGTTCTTTGGCCCATTTTTTGATTGGGTCATTTATTTTTCTGGAACTGAGCTGTAGGAGTTGCTTGTGCATTTTTGAGATTAATTCTTTGCAAGTTGCTTCATTTGCTATTAGTTTCTCCCATTCTGAGGGCTGTCTTTTCATCTTGCTTATAGTTTCCTTTGTTGTGCAAAAGCTTTTAAATTTAGTTAAGTCCCATTTGTTTATTTTTGCTTTTATTTCCAATATTCTGGGAGGTGGATCATAGAGGATCCTGCTATGATTTATGTCAGAGAGTGTTTTGCCTATGTTTTCCCCTAGGAGTTTTATACTTTCTGGTCTTATGTTTAGATCTTTAATCTATTTTGAGTTTATTTTTGTGTGTGCTGTTAGAAAGTGTTCCAGTTTCATTCTTTTACAAGTGGTTGACCAGTTTTCACAGCAATAGTTGTTAAAGACATTGTCTTCTCTCCTGTGTATTCTTGCCTCCTTACCACATTTAGATGCTACAATATCAAAGTATCACCAGTCAGTTCAGTTGCTCAGACATCTCACTCATTGCAAACCCATGGACTGCAGCAGGCCAGCTTACCTGTCTATCATCGACTCCCAGAGCTTGCTCAAACTCATGTCCATCAAGTTGATGATGCTCTCCAACCATCTCATCCTCTCTTGTCTCTTTCTCCTCCTGCCTTCAATCTTTCCCAACATCAGGGTCTTTTCCAATGAGTCAGTTCTCCGTATCAGGTGGCCAAAGTATTGGAGTTTCAGCTTCAGTATCAGTCCTTTCAATGTATATTCAGGACTGATTTCCTTTAGGATTGAGTAGTTGAATCTCCCTGTATTCCAAGGGACTCTCAAGACTCTTCTCCAACATTGCAGTTCAAAAGCATCAATTCTTCAGCACACAGCTTTCTTTATAGTACAACTCTCACATCCATACATGCCTACTGGAAAAACCATAGCTTTGACTAGACATACCTTTGTTGGGAAAGTAATGTCTCTGCTTTTTAATATGCTGTCTAGGTTGGTCACAGCTTTTCTTCCAGGGAGCAAGTGTCTTTTAATCATGGTTGCAATCACCATCTGCAGGGATTTTGGAGCACAAGAAAATAAAGTCTGTTACTGTTTCCATTGTTTCCCCATCTATTTGCCATGAAGTGATGGGACTGGATGCCATGATCTTAGTTTTTTAAATGTTGAATTTTAAACCAACTTTTTCACTCTCCTCTTTCACTTTCATCAAGAGGCTCTTTAGTTCTTCACTTTCTGCCATGAGGGTGGTGTCATCTGCATATCTGAGGTTATTGATATTTCTCCTGATTCCAGCTTGTGCTTCCTGCAGCCCAGCGTTTCTCATGGTGTACTCTGCATATAATTTAAATAAGCAGGGTGACAATATACAGCCTTGGCTTACTCCTTTCCCAATTTGTAACCAGTCTGTTTTTCCATGTCCCGTTCTGTTGTTTCTTGACCTGCACACAGATTTCTCAGAAGGCAGGTAAGGTGGTCTGGTATTCCCATCTGTTGAAGAATTTTCCATAGTTTGTATCATAGTCTCTCTAAGTTTTATTTCAATATTAAACAATAGTGTTACCAAAGGTGGGGTCTGGCTTCTCACAGCTCTAAAGTTAATAAAGAGGCAAGATAGGTAGAAAGGAGCGCAAAAGAAAGCAAATTTGTTTTAACTTAATTTCAAAGTCTGGCAACAGAAGCTGGGGGTCACTCATGTCCAAAGGCTAACTCCCGCTACCTGACAATTAGCATTCAAGAGAGGGACGGAGAGGGAGGGGCTATATGCAGAAATGGCACAGTCAACTCTCACAGTCACCTTAAAATTGGTCGTTGTGATCTGAAGAGCAGTTAAGTACAGTTAATCTTCAGTTCCAGGGTCAGTTTTCTCCCTTTCTTTGAGGCCAGTTCTCAGATATGGCAGCTTATATCATGGCTATAGTCTGGTCATTATGTAGTTAACGTCTTCACCTGGATGGGGTGGGGGAGGAGTGAGGATTCAGTATCTACAGGTCAGCTCTAAGGTCCTATAGACACCTTTATCTCAGTTGTGGCCTGGAAGTGGAGGGGAGGACTAAGGAGCCATTGTTTAAAGGGCACAAATTTTCAGCTTTGGAAAATGAAGAATGTTTAGGAAATGGTGGTGAAGTTTGCTAAAAAAATGTGAGTGTACTTAATGCCACTAAAGTGTACACACATTTTTTAATTTTTTTTTTTACATGGTAGAAAAAAAATACTATATTTTCCTCTTAAGGCTGAGACAGAACAAAGTTCAAAGAATTTCAAAATCTCATTCTTTAAGCTTGTACTATTTCTTTCATTATTTTGTAGAATTATCTGTATCTGTTTGGGATCGTTCTTTACATCCATTTTAGTTAACAAAAATCTTGCTATTTTGACTCCCTTTTTTATTTGTGATGACTGCAAATTTTTGACTAATTTAAAATTGCAAGAGAGTTCCAGAGAAACATGTATTTCTGCTTTATTGACTACGCCAAAGTCTTTGACTGTGTGGATACAACAAACTGTGGAAAATCCTTTAAGATATAGGAATACCAGACCACCTGACCTGCCTCTTGAGAAATCTGTATGCAGGTCAAGAAGCAACAGTTAGAAGTAGACATGGAACAACAGACTGGTTTCATATAGGAAAAGGAGTATGTCAAGGCTGTATATTGTCACCCTGCTTATTTAAATTATATGCAGAGTATATCATGAGAAACGCTGGTCTGAAGGAAGCACATGCTGGAATCAAGATTGCCAGGAGAAATATCAATAACCTCAGATATACAGATGACACCACCTTTATGGCAGAAAGCCAAGAAGAACTAAAGAGCCTCTTGATGAAAGTGAAAGAGGAGAGTGAAAAAGTTGGCTTGAAATTCGACACTCAGAAAACTAAGATCATGGCATCTAGTCCCATCACTTCATGGAAAATAGATGGGGAAACGGTGCAAACAGTGACTGACTTTATTTTTCTGGGCTCCAAAATCACTGCAGATGGTGATTGCAGCCATGAAATTAAAAGATGCTTACTCCTTGGAAGGAAAGTTATGACCAACCTAGATAGCATATTAAAAAGCAGAGACATTACTTTGTTCACAAAGGTCCATCTAGTCAAGGCTTTGGTTTTTCCAGTAATCATGTACGGATGTGAGCGTTGAAGTATAAAGAAATCTGAGCGCTGAAGAATTGATGGTTTTGAACTGTGGTGTTGGAGAAGACTCTTGAAAGTCCCTTGGACTGCAAAGAGATCTAACCAGTCCATCCTAAAGGAGATCAGTCCTGGGTGTGTATTGGAAGAGCTGATGTTGAAGCTGAAACTACAATAGTTTGGCCATCTGATGTGAGGAGCTGACTCATTTGAAAAGACCCTGATGTTGGGAAAGATTGAACGCAGGAGAAGGGGACAACAGAGGATAAGATGGCTGGATGGCATCATTGACTCAATGGACAGGAGTTTGGGTGAACTCTGGAAGTTGGTGATGGACAGGGAGGCCTGGCGTGCTGGAGTTCATAGGGTTGCAAAGAGTCAGACACAACTGAGTGACTGAACTGAACTGAACTGAAACAAATAACAAGCAACATTTAGAATATGCACAAAAAATGTAATGTTAAAATAGAAGTTAGGGTATTTTATGAAGTAGTTCATCAAAGGTACACATATTTTGAAAGTCTTATTGATAGCAGACTGCAGAGAGAAAGCATATTCTTGCATGTATGTATTTGTGTTTTATCAACATTTTTATATAACAAGTATAATAGGCATATAAAACATTTTAAACTTTTGACAATTTTTACTTTAATATTGCAACTTATTTAGATTAAATTTTTATTTTATGTTCATAATAATGGCATATATTTACTGCATATTTTTCTCATTTACTAAGTGATATGTTTATCAAGATCATGTCCTATACCAAAACTTGTGCTTGTGTTATTACCAAAATAATTTCTCTGAATTTTGAGCTTTCCAACCGAATTTATATTAATAATCCCAATGACACAAGATGTTTCATGTTTAACCAGAGTGAAATTCCAAAAGGTTTTTGATTTCATGAATTAGTTGCAAAAAATTAAACCATTGTTGGAATTAATTCAGCTTCTTTTCTATTTAAAGAAATAATGTTAACAATTTGTAAGTTCTGTGTAAACTTCTGCTGCTGTAATGAAGCCTACCAATTAACATCTATCCTCACTTACAACATGTTCAAATAAATAAGGTTATTGCAGGAGAATAGTTATTTAAGTGAAAAGGCATATTTCATAAAGATACATGTGAACCTAGCTTCTATAATTGCACTCAGGAACAGGGGCTGGCCCAGGAGGCTCAGATGGTAAAGAACACACCTGCTGGTGCAGGAAATGGCTTTGATCCCTTGGTCAGGCCAATCCCCTGGGGAGAGAAACGGCAACCCACTCCAGTATTCTTGCCTGGGAAGATCCATGGACAGAGCAGCCTCGTGGTTATAGAGCATGGGATCCCAAAGGGTCAGGTACGACTGAACACACATGGACACAGAAGTATGTTCAGAGACAATGACTTAACTACCTAATTAGATGGAGCCCACCTACTTTATGGAAGATTACTCAAATGAATGTTAACATCATTCGAAAAGTTTACCTCCTTAGCAACATCCAGACCAGTGATTGACCATATATCCAAGTGGAGTTGTCAAGTTGATACATAAAATTAACAACCACAAGGTCATTGAATGAAGTAGAATTGCTGTAATGAATATAGAATGTTTTTTCAAAAAGGACAATGCATTTATTTCTTGATAGTACTGCCTCTTCAACCAGGAAAGTAGTTTTAGTTTGAAAAAATGGGAGACAAGGGTCTTATTCTTTTGATTTAAGCATGCTTTAGCAAAGTAGGTCTTGAGGGTCAAATTCCATTAGCCAGCTTTTTTGTAAATAAAGTTTTATTGGAATAGCCATTCACTCAAGCATTGTGCACAGATCCTCTCATGCTACAAAGCCAGGGTCCAGTTGTCATGCAGACTTAGTGGCCCAAAATCTAAACTGTTTACTACATTTTATTTATATAAAATACTAATCATTAGTCTAGAATCAAAACATCCATGTGTTACACAAACATCCTAGAATTTTAATATGAAACAGATAAGATCCAGGAAAAGTAAAGCTATAATATTCATCACACTTTCCCTCTGTAAAACAATGGGGAATAACTTCAATTGGTGGTAAATTTGTGCTCTTTGTAATTTTGAGGTAACTATAGTATGTGTTTGAATGAATTGGACATGAAAATGTCTTATTGCCTTTAGAAACTGCAACCAAAGTTTTCAAGGGACTACTTTTGTATTTGAGATGTTACTGTTAATTGCAAGAGCTTTACTAATGTGTGCGTATATATATATATATATATTTTTTTTCTTTTTTCTTTTTTCTTTTTAAGGCCAGAGTTACTACTCTCAATGCTTGCAAAATGGATCCTTGGAACAAAAAGCTGAATTATATGAACTGAGTAAGATTTAAAGTGTGACCAGATAGGCTGTTAGGAAATGAACTCTAAACTAGTTTTCCGGTTGGAGGCAACTTATGCTTTTTAATCGCTAACTTGCCACATCCCACTATATTTTGCATTGAGAATAATACATTCAATAATTTGGTTTCAAAGGCTAATGTGGTCATGAAAATTCAGTGTTTGTAGCCACTCAAGCTAATTGCTCCATTGAAAATATAATGAAGAAGCCATAAAGGAATTTCATAGATTTTTCAAAGTGCTGGAGCAATAAATGATCCCTCGTGGTTCCTCTTTGAAACATTATTTTCTGTGCTTCACAGCTCTTCCTAACAGAATGAGAAATATCTGGAATATATTTATGCATTAAAGGAATATGGACATTCCTGGCCAAGGCACAGATGGTGGAAATTAAAGTTCATTCCCAGGGACAGGATTCAGTATATGAATACAGAGATGCTGATAAATGATTTAAAAAGTTGAAGTTTACCATAGAGTGTGAAATCTTTCTAAGAAACATGCAAATCTATAACAGTATTTCCAGGTGATTCTCCAAATGTGTTTTCATAGATATCTTTAAAATAGATTACATTTATTTTTAAGGTATAAAATTTTTAGCTGGTACTTACACCATTTAGAAAGTAATAAGCAAAGCATGTATGCCAATATGGACTAGGAAAAACTAAAATTGCTTACATTAAAATAAAAGGTTATATTATATCTGGTACTTAAGCTAAACTGCTGTTGTTAAAGTCAAATATTAGCTCCCTCCATTAAATCAAACCCACTGGTTTAGAAACATCTAGGCTGAGTTCAGATCATCAGTATTTTGGTGACCATGCTAAGGCTTAGGCATGAATTTTGTTGTTTTCTGTCATCAAAATTAATTTGTTAATTCTTACATAAAATAATGTAATATTTATAGTCTATTTTTAAATGTCTTTTATAAGTATATGTTACTTGCCAACTATGTATATAAAGCATTGGCTTTGGAAAGGAAAAAAAATGCAGAATTCTCGGATGACTGCCAATGACCAAAACCATTGAATAACCCTTGTTATTTTACGTAAGCAGAACCTTTGAATATGATGGAATATCATTTCCATGATTGTTATGTTACATGAAACACAAAAAAGTAACCTCATATTTTTAGCAAAGAGAGAAAATTAGTGAAAAGAATATAACATAAGGCAATTTTCTTAATCCAGAAAAAAATAAAGTAATAAAAATCCATAACTTACTCTTTTTATCAAATTATTATTTAATTTATCTATAATTTATAAGATAAATTGTTTGTTCCAGATACTGATAAATAATGGAAAATAAAAAAAATACATTATCTCAACTTTGCTCCATTTTCAGTAAAAGTTTAAAAAGAATTTCCTGAAGTTGCTGAAATTGCTTTAGATTAGATGTGTTTCTCCTATGAATGCTAATAAAATAAAACATAGAAACTTTCACTGTAGAGTGTCAGATACTGTGTCATTGTCATCAATCAGACTTAGGTACGACAAACAAATAAGCAAACTCATAACACTTTATATGTGTAATGTTCAAAATGTGCAAATATACCTTAAATATAGATAATTCCTTTGTACTTATGCCATTTTAATTAATGTATTTTAATATGAAAAGAATTACTTTGTAATATTGTGATGGTTTTTGCTGTACATTGACATGAATCAGCCACAGGTTCATTGAAGCAGATCAAACAGTTGTGAATATAAAACCATTTTCTCTATTGCCTATGTGCTTATTTTTAATTTTTATGATAAGCTTTCATTGTATTTATTGAAATGTAACTTTAACAGTAAAAATTGGGGTTTATAATTTGTGTATATTTTTCTAAATTTCATTTTCTAGTTCTTAGTTTTTTTGCTTGTGTATGTGTCTTATAGTAGAATCAATTCATGGCTTTTCTTTATGGATGAAGAAAATCTGGTTTTTCTTCATGGATGGTCAGAGAAGCAATATGCTAGACCTTGGCACAATTTTTTTTAAAGTTATATGTAGAATATATGTATATATTTTTTAAAGTCATATCTGGATAGGACCCTTGAATACAGGACTGACTCAAGGACTGCAATAGAATGGAAGTGCTAATGGTGGTTCATGCATAGATTTAGTTGTGAAAAGCAGGTAAGAATGGATGTATGAGTTGTAATTAATATTTATTAGAAATAAATACAAAGAAGATAACTGAAGCATAATTATCTATGCTTGAAAATAAATATCTTAAAATATATTCAAAAACTATTTTGGATAAAATTTAAAGTGATGAGTATCTAAAGAAACTGCTGAGTTGCACAGGAAGTTTTCTGAGCTCTCTCCTAAATGGCCATGTACAACATTTGCAAGGAGAGATTCATTAATCCATTAATTAATTAATTAATTAATCCATTCATTATCCATTAATGCCAAAAGAGGTATACAGCAATAAATCCAGAATATTCAATTACCTTTACTTGGGTTTGGAGAAAGCAGTGGAAAACATCAGTAGATTTGAGGATTACCAAAACACTGGCCCCTAAGGGATAAAAGATATTGGTAGAAAATTCTTGATGAACTTTACCACCCTGGGCCCCCAATAATCCATGCAGAATAGGCATCAAGATGTCAGGAAAGGAAGCACTGACTTTGTTGCTAGACATTAAAGATAGGCATTTCTTAGAATGCCCTGAAAATTTAGGTCTTCATTATTTGCTATTTTAACAAAAGCAACAGACAGTCTCAAAGAACACCACAAAGTTTACCCAGCGAGAATTGTGCAGATAATAGCCCATGAAGATGGAAGGTGGGAGGTTAGAAATGCACAGCTTGCATTCTGTACCAAAGAGTGATAGCTGATATGAATTTTAGAAGTGAAAAAATTCTCTCATTAGAAACATGAGCTCAGATTTTCTATGTGAACCTGCAGCAGTTGGGAGCTCTAGAGCATTTTTGACTCCAGGAAGGTCCTCTCACTTTAACTGCCAGCTCCTGGTGGAATGAGACTTGGACTTTGCAAGTGAAGCTCAAGGACAAAAGCAGGAGTCAAAGTTTGGGATATGCCAAAAATCAAATCAGATGACAAATGCCAAAGATGACTCCTGTCCATGGAAATATATGGCCAACAAGAGTCAAAGGAATGGACTAGAATTAAAAGTAGGGAATAAGAGAAAGTAAGATATTTTAATATTAGTAAAAATAACAGTGACAATAATAATGCCTAGCATAAATTGATCACTTGTTCTAAGCATTGTCCTAGGCACTTTATGTATATTAATTCATTTAATTCTCTCTGTATATTTAAGAGATGGACTTTGTTATAATCAATCTTTTGTTTATAGATATAGAGACTGAGATATAGTGAGGATAAAACTTGTTCTTATTCAGGTAGAGAGCAGAAAATCTAATGTGAAATTGGTTTAAAGATATTTACCCTGGTTACACTTGAGAAGGGTTGCTAGAGTCATTTAAAAGATAAACAATGAAGCAGGTAGGCCAGCTATCTGGATTTAGTTTGTAAAAATGTTTGAATAGAACACTAAGTACTTCAGATTTCATTATGTTTCTCTGCTCAAGTAACTCCATAACTCCTTTTTAATAAGAAATAAAGAATTGTCTAATAATTAGAGTTTTTAAAATCCATTAGCCACCACAAGAGTTCTTCATTACTACATTGTTGAACATGCTCATGCAGGGTCTAGAAGTCTGTCAAGGCTTTAGAGTCCTAGATTGTTTGAGATATTTTTATTGTAACTTCCAAGTTAGAGACCTTAGATCCATTGTGAACCAAAGTAGTTTTACTCTCTCTCAAACAAACAGATATCCTATAATTAAATATATGACATTACACATTTTTAAAAAAATTATCCTGTATTGTAATATAACCTGTTATGTGGGATTTTACTCAACATTTAGAATAAAAATCACATGCTCAGATACCCTTCCAACCATCAATGTAATTTTAGTTTGTTAAAAGGAATCTTTGCATAATAAAGGAATAATTACACTGAACTCCTATTATGTTTATGTTAAAGAGGTATGAAATGTAAACTGTGCTGTGCTTTCTCATTCTCTAATCCTGCCAGCTGCTACTGATTACTTAAAGCCAATATATAACTTAAACTTCTTTTCATCTGTAGTCATCAATGTGCCTTGGTATCTGTTTTTGAAGTACTGTTGCTTTTTTCTTTTTTTTTTGCAGCAAGTTGAAGCTTTGTTAACATTCACTGAGATAGCAACCAGCAGAATAGAGGAAGCACAAATTTAGGTTTGCCTGTTGGATAATAAGCAGACTTACGTTAGGCAGAGAGTGCTCGATATTGAATTTGGCTTTGAGTTTGCTATGCCTGAAAGACAAAGAAGTAGGTGGTTTGGCTTTGTTTGAGGTTTTGTTGTTGTTTTTTTCCCATAGAAAATTATAAATAGTCTTAGGCAATGTTAAATTTCAGCCAGAGTTATAGATTTGCAATGCATCCATGTATAGATGATAATTAAGAGGATAGGAGTGAGCTTTCCCAGAAAAAGAATACAGAATGATTTGAGACCCTGGGAGAGAGAATAGGCTGTAGCACATTGTGGGCAAAGTGCTTAGCATTAACAGAGTCCTTCCTCAGTTGGAGAAACAGAGATATGGTTTAGCTGTAACCATGCAATCCTGGGAGTTAGGAGATAAAGCTATTTTTCCTGTGTCTGGTCTTAGACTCAAAGGATTTGAAGCTAAATAGGCCCAGGTTAAATCTGATTGTGACCATTTCAGTACACTCAATTTTATACTACTTACCTGTATGTCAATCTACTATTCTTATCTGAGCAATTGGCCATCCTCCTCAAAGAGTACACGCTCATCCTTGCCACTTTTCACATATGCTCTCTGTTTACACACAGGAACCAACAGACTTTTAAAATATAACTTAGATTTTGTTATTAATCATGCTTAAACACTCTTAATACAGCTTGAAGTCCCCATGGTGGACAAACTCTACATGATCTGCCCTCCTCCAGCCCCACCCTCTTGCTGTATCAGCCACACTGCCCTCCTCTGCTGGTCCTTGCACCCTTGTACTATCCAAATGTAGGCCTGCCTCAGCGCTTCTGCATCTTTCCCAGATGATTGCATCTCTCCTAGTTTCTATTAGGTTTGGCCTCATATGGGTACACACACACACACACACACACACACACACACACACACACATATATCACATATATACATGTATATATACATGTATATACACATATGTATATATGTGACACATATATATGTATATATATATGAAGGAGCAGGGTCATTCATTGCCCTCTAAAACATTTATCTGCTTTTTAATTCTCTGGATGGTACTTATTGTCACTTAATATGGTACATATTAACTTGTTTAGACATTATCTGTCTTCTCCCACTAGAAGGTAAACTCCTTCAAAGCATTAACATTGTCTGGTTTATTCAGGACTATATGCCCTGTGTCTAGAACAGGTCCTGCAAACACTCCATAAACATATATTGACTAAGTAATAATAGCTGATGCATATTAGCATTAATTGTATGCCTGGCACAGTTATATGTGTCACCTATATATCAATTCATTTGATCCTTGCAATGAAGATAATATTGCACATATGTACCATTATCATTCCTGCTTAGAAATAGGGTCACTAATGCACAAAACAGTAAAGAAATGTTGTCAAAAACAAAAACACTTAGGAGCTGAGCAAGGATTATAATCCAAGCAGCCTAACTTTAGATTTTAAACCTTGTCATGAAGGAAGTAGTGGAGATGGATAGATGGATAGATCTTCTAAGAACAGCTATATAACATTGAATACCTTCTCTAATCCTCAGTTTTTTTGCCTGTAAAATGAGAATACTTATAAAATTGTCGACTTTATAATATTGTAAATGCCAATTATTAACATGATGAAACGATATATTAATATTAGCACATCAATTTACCTCTCCAAGACTGGGTTTTTCACCTTTTATAAGTAACATTAGGCCAAAGGAATAGTAAATTTCTCCTGTTACCCCAGTAATGTAGTTTTAAGAGCATGGTCTCTTGAACAAGAATGCTGGGATTAAAATCCAGGTTCCAATGAGGTGGAGAATAATGTTCATTTACAACTGGACATAGAAATGCTAGCCTTGCCTCTGGGGATGCCTGCATATCTGACCTTGACTTTTGGCTAATATCAGGGCAAAGGAATTTATAATGGGCTGTTTATAAGGTGCAAAACTCCCATGGTGACACCCAGAGCTGGTTTGTCTGTTGATGTTTTTCACCTGACCTCTGTTGTTAGACAGGCAGGCTTGACTAGCCAAATAGAGGGGCATGAAAAGACCCCATCTCTGGGGAACTTGTGCCCTGCGCCATTCTGAAGCCAGGAATCAGGACACACACCTAAAATCTGGTGTTTTAATGTGGAGACAAATCACACCCATGTGTGCATAAGGACCTGGGTGAGATTCTTCCCGGATGTCTCACGCATTCTCAGTGCTTGTCTGTACACTCTGATTCTGTAACATGCAAATAAAACCTCATTGTGAGTATGCTCTGGGGAATTTGGTAAGTCCTTCCAAACATACAAATTGATGCAGTCTTCACAAATAATAATTGCCTGTGTTGTTGAAAAAGTCAGGTTGTTTCTCTGGTACTCTGTTTCTCCCCTACTAAACAGGGAAACACATTATCTAACAACTGTGATGATAAAAGTTTAATATAATTACATTTACTTCTCATAACAGTATGTAATACATAGTGAGAAATAAATGTTATTTTTATACACTTTGATTCTTTCAAAGTCAACCTTTATACAATGGCTTGACTGTGTGCTGATAGTAAAGATTATTTAAGGTCATACTTGCAGTCTAATCTTGACACTTCCAAAAGTACATTTGAATGTCATCATATAATTTTATATTAAAAAAAAGAAAAAAAAAAAAACTATGATATATTAAAAAAATGTGGTGAAGCATCACATACATCTGACTACTACTCTTGACTAATCGATAATAACACAACATATTAACGTGAAAAATAAACAATTGTGAAACTGTCAACTGAAGAGTAATTTTCTTTAGAAGCAATCTCATCTCTTAAATGCAATAAAAACTAGGAAGTATAAAATAATGAATTGTTGAACTACCTCTTAAAATTTCATTTATTCAAACTCTGCCCAGTCACTTACCAATTATGACTTAGTAGAGTGAGTTAACCTCCCTGTGTCTCAATTTTCTCCCTTATAAAAGTAAGAAAAGTAATAGAGGCAACTTCACAAATTGTTGTGAGAATACAACGAGATAGTCTATATAACATTAAGTGCTCAATAGATATTCCATTTTCTTTTCATTTAAAATTGGTGATTTAAGAATTTCAGAACTGCAAAATAAAAAGCAAAATAAAAAAAGTAGTGTGAGAAAAAGCATTTATAGTTTCTTAAATTTATTTATGTATTTAGATAAAGATATAGTGAGAAAGTACCCATTATGTCATGATTATTTGATTATTTTCTGTGTTTATTATGGGCCAGTAGTCTGATAGATGAAGGAATACAATGTTGAAAGATAGTTACAGTCCTTCTGGAGAGAATTTATAATAAATCAGTAACTAAAAGAGTGATAAGTATTATAATAAGAGAAATGCCATGTAGCAGTAACATATGTAGAAACATATAAAATATTATTAATACCTTGAAGACTTCAGGAAATTAGCCAGAGAAAATTTGTTCATTTGCGACCTGAAGGATAGGTAGAAATTAATTCTGTGGCTTACAAAGCTAATATCATTTATAGATATCCAGATACTTAATACAGGTTTGTTTATTGCATGGATTGGGTCAAGTCCAGAGTGTCTGGAGAATAGATTAACAAAAAACTAATAGTTGCACAGCACAACAAGAAACAGTTGATACAATCTAATTAAAATAAGTCATTAAATCAAGTTTTGTCATTAGTAAACATGTATATATCCCACCTTTTAAATTTACTTTATGACTAAAGAAATTCTATTAGAAGTTATTTTGAAGCAATCTGGTAGCAAGTTCAGGTGCACAGGCATGTCTGATTGTTTGCAATCCCATGGACCACAGCCCGCCAGGCTTCCCTGTCCATCACCAGCTCCAGGAAATTACTCAAACTCATGTCCATCGAGTCGGTGATGCCATCCAACCATCTCATCCTTTGTCGTTCCTTTCACCTTCCGCCTTCACTCTTTTTCAGCATTATGGACTTTTCCAATGAGTCAGTTCTTTGTATCAGGTGGCCAGAGTATTGGAGTTTCAGCTTCAGCATCGGAGCTTGCAATGAATATTCAGGACTAATTTCCTTCAGGATGAACTGCTTGGATCTCCTTGCACTCCAAGGGACTTTCAAGAGTCTTCTCCAACACTACAGTTCAAAAGCATCAATTCTTCCGCACTCAATTTTCTTTATAGTCCAATTCTCACATCCATACTTGACTATTGGAAAAAATAGCCGTGGCTAAATGGACCTTTGTTAGAAAGTAATGTCTCTGCTTTTTAATATGCTGTCTAGGCTGGTCATAGCTTTCCTTCTAAGGAGCAAGCCTCTTTTAATTTCTCGGCTGCAAACACCATATGCAGTTATTTTGGAACCCCCCAAAATAAAGTCTGTCAGTTTCCACTGTTTCCCCATCTATTTGCCATGAAGTGATGGGTCCAGTTGCCATGATCTTAGTTTTCTGAATGTTGAGCTTTAAGCCAACTTATTCACTCTCCTCTTTCACTTTCATCTAGAGGCTCTTTAGTTCTTCTTGGCTTTCTGCCATAAAGATGGTGTTATCTGCATATCTGAGGTTACTGATATTTCTTTGGGCAATCTTGATTCCAGCTTGTTCTTCATCCAGCCCAGCATTTCTCATGATGTACTCTGCATATAAGTTAAATAAGCAGGGTGACAATATATAGCCTTGATGTACTCCTTTCCCTATTTGCAACCATCCTGTTGTTCCATGTCCAGTTCTAAGTGTTGCTTCTTGACCTGCATACAGATTTCTCAAAAGGCAGGTCAGATGATCTGGTATCCTCATCTTTTGAAGGATTTTCCACAGTTTGTTGTGATCCATGTAGTCAAAGATTTTGGCATAGTCAACAGAGCAGAAGTAGATGTTTTCCTGGAACTCTCTTGCTTTTGCAATGATCCAGCAGATGTTGGCAATTTGATCTTTGGTTCCTCTGACTTTTCTAAATCCAGCTTGAACATCTGCAAGATCACTGTTCATGTACTGTCAAATCCTGGTTTGGAGAATTTTGCGGATTACTTTGCTAGAGTGAGATGAATGCAATTGTGCAGTAGTTTGTACATTCTTTGGCATTGCCTTTCTTTAGGATTAAAATGAAAACTGACTTTTCCTGTCCTCTGGTCAATGCTGAGTTTTCCATATTTGCTGGCATATTAAGTGCAGCACTACCACAGCATCATCTTTTAGGATTTGAAATAGCTCAACTGGAATTCCATCACCTTCACTAGCTTTGTTCATAGTGAAGCTTCCTAAGGCCCACTTGACTTCACATTCCAAGATGTCTGGCTCTAGGTGAGTGATCACACCATTGTGATTATCTGGGTCATGAAGATCTTTTTTCTGTACAGTTCTTCTGTGTATTCTTGCCACCTCTTCTTAATCTCTTCTGCTTCTGTTAGACCCATACCATTTCTGTCCTTTATTGTGCCCATCTTTGCATGAAATATTTCCTTGGTATCTCTAACTTTCTTGAAGAGATCACTAGTCTTTCCCATTCTATTGTTTTCTTCTGTTTTGCATTGATCAGTGAGGAAGGGTTTCTGATCTCTCCTTTTTATTTGGAACTCTGAATTCAGATGGGTATATCTTTTCCTTTTTTGATAGCAAGAGCTTTTCTTAATTTTTCTTCATATGACAGTGTTTTTCTCCTGCAGTCATAAAGAACATTTACACTAGATAATTATGGGTTGCCCATCTTTTTCTTTCAGTATTTGAAAAATATTATTTCCTTCCAAACTCTTGGCTTCTGATGAGCAATCCTCTGTTATTCAATTTGTTACTACCCTATAGATTACTTGTACTTGTTTATTGTCTGTTGATTTTCAAACATAATTCAATGGAAGTCTTGGAACAATTAGACTAGCACTGGAAAAAACATCAATCTTGAACTATATCTTGTTCAAAGCTACACTGAATATATACAGAGCACTTTGGTCAGGACCTTTGTCTACATAAACAATTTGAAGTAGCCCAGATCATAAGTTCAGCAACACTCTGACAGGTCATTCATAGCCATTAGTGTTCCAGAGAGAGAAGAAGGAAACATATTCAAATAAAAAAAGCTGAAAAAAGAATGGTTGAAAACATTCTAGATCTGTTAATGTCTGAAGACATTCTAGATTTGTTAATTTCCTAAATCTACAGATATAAGAAGCTTAATACAATATTTTAGTGGTTTTTGACCTACACTGACATGAATCAGCCATGGATTTACATGTGTTCCCCATCCTGATCCCTCCTCCCACCTCCCTCCCCATCCCATCCCTCTGGGTCTTCCCAGTGCACCAGCCCTGAGCACTTGTCTCATGCATCCAACCTGGGCTGGTGATCTGTTCCACCCTTGATAGTATACTTGTTTCACTGCTATTCTCTCAGAGGATCCTGCTCTCACCTTCTCCCAAAGAGTCCCAAAGTCTGTTCTGTACATCTGTGTCTCTTTTTCTGTTTTGCATATAGGGTTATCATTGCCAGCTTTTTAAATTCCATATATATGCATTAGTACACTGTATTGGTCTTTATCTTTCTGGCTTACTTCACTCTGTATAATGGGCTCCAGTTTCATCCATCTCATTAGCACTGATTCAAATGAATTGTTTTTAATGGCTGAGTAATATTCCATGGTGTATATATACCACAGCTTCCTTATCTATTCATCTGCTGATGGGCATCTAGGTTGCTTCCATGTCCTGGCTATTATAAACAGTGTTGTGATGAACGTGTCTCTTTCAGATCCGGTTTCCTCTGTGTGTATACCCAGCTGTGGGATTTCTGGGTCATATGGCAGTTCTATTTCCAGTTTTTTAAGGAATCTCCACACTGTTCTCCATAGTGGCTGCACTAGTTTACATTCCCACCAACAGTGTAAGAGGATTCCCTTTTCTTCACACCATCTCTAGCATTTATTGCTTATAGACTTTTGGATAGCAGCCATTCTGACTGGTGTGTAATCTTACCTCATTGAGGTTTTGATTTGCAATTCTCTGATAATGAGTGATGTTGAATATCTTTTCATGTGTTTGTTAGTCATCTGTATGTCTTCTTTTAAGAAATGTCTGTTTAGATCCTTGGCCCATTTTTTGATTGGGTCATTTATTTTTCTGGAATTGAGCTGCAGGAGTTGCTTGCATATTTTTGAGATTAATCCTTTGTTTCTTCATTTGCTATTATTTTTGCCCATTCTGAAGGCTGTCTTTTCACCTTGCTTATAGTTTCCTTTGCTGTGCAAAAGCTTTTAAGTTTATGTCCCATTTGTTTATTTTTGCTTTTATTTCCAATATTCTGGGAGGTGGATCATAGAGGATCTTGCTGTGTTTTATGTCGGAGAGTGTTTTGTCTATATTCTCCTCTAGGAGTTTTATAGTTTCTGGTCTTGCATTTAGATCTTTAATCCATTTTGAGTTTATTTTTGTGTATGTTGTTAGAAAGTGTTCTAGTTTAATTCTTTTACAAGTGGTTGACCAGTTTTTCCAGCACCTCTTGTTAAAGAGGTTGTCTTTTTTCCATTGTATATCCTTGCTTCATTTATCGAATATAAGGTGTCCATAGGTACATGGATTTATTTCTGGGCTTTCTATTTTCTTCCATTGATCTATATTTCTGTCTTTGTGCCAGTACCATACTGTCTTGATGACTGTGGCTTTGTAGTATAGTCTGAGGTCAGGCAGGTTGATTCCTCCAGTTCCATTCTTCTTTCTCAAGATTGCTTTGGCTATTTGAGGTTTTTTGTATTTCCACACAAATTGTGAAATTATTTGTTCTAGTTCTGTGAAGAATACCTTTGGTAGCTTAATAGGGATTGCATGCTTCACTTCTCACAAAATGTTTAGATTCAGATTGACAGTTTCTTCAGAACTATTGTTGATTACAGGTTTAAAAGCTGCTGATATTGCATAGAAATTGCATTTATTATAGAGTTATTTTTGCATTTTATTTATGGGTTAATTAGAGGAGAATTGATATCTTTTTAATGTCTTCCCACAATTAGGGAGACCTGGGTTCAATCCCTGAGTTGGCAGAACCCCTGGAGAAGGGAACAGCTACCCACTCCAGTATTCTGGCCTGAAGAATTCCATGGATTGTGTAGTCCATGGGATCACAAACAGTCAGACACAACTGAGTGACTTTCACTTTCACAAGGGGTCCTATGCTGTCACTGCAGATCACATGCATTCTTTTCATAGTTCTTTACAACATTAGTTATGTTTAGTCTTATTCACTTAATATCAGTCATGTCTTCCTTTTAAGTTCTCCGACATGTAAATTAGTCCCTGGCATCCTTTCTGCCTCCTCAGAGACATCTATCTCTCCAATTTTATTCTTCCATATTTTTACTTCAAAAGGAAAGGAGATCTTTATTTTTTTATTTAAATATAGTTATAATTGAAAATACCTAATAGCCTAATTTTGATCTTCTTAAAACAAATATATAGTAGAATATTGATGTTTTGATTTCCCCAGAACTTTTGCTAATGCAGCTAAGATGCAACAAATCTATGTTTACAAGAGTAGATTTTATAAGATAAATTTGTTTAAACTTACTTGAAAGAATTACCTCTAATCATGATAAATTCTTGCACATGCTTAGAGTTCCATATTCTGGGCATTCTTACCTTAGTCTGTCTTCTTTCTTTCACTCTATGTGAACAATATCCTGGGCATTCTTACCTCAGTCTGTCCTCTTTCTCTTATGATCTTTGCACTAATAGAAATCATGGATTGTCTTCTACTTCTCCATATTACAAATATAACTAGCCAGACTACATATATGGAGACTAATTCTTTGGCTTGATATTGTTAGTATTTCACTAGATGTAATTCCTTAATTCCTTGAATTCATTATGAGGCTCATTTGTATTCCATACTAACTGTATTCTCTAATCCAATTGCTATAAAAATAGTGGTCATATTTTATTCCTTACCTAATTAGCTATTCTTTTTAATTTTTTAAAAAAATATTTTTAGACCTTCAACAGGAGAGATGCCCTGTTGGAGACACCAATATCTTTTGCATGACTGTTGACTTTGTAGAGTAGGAAAACACAGACTATATAGAAGCGACTTTTTGGGGAATCAAGCTATGTGTCTTTGGACATTATAGGATTTGAGCAGAGCTTTGATTTTAATTGGAGAAGGCAATGGCACGCCACTCCAGTACTCTTGCCTGGAAAATCCCAAGGACAGAGGAGCCTGGTGGGCTGCAGTCCATGTGGTCACTAAGAGTCGGACACGATTGAGCGACTTCACTTTCACTTTTCAATTTCATGCATTGGAGAAGGAAATGGCAACCCAATCCAGTGTTCTTGCCTGGAAAATTCCATGGACGGAGGAATCTGTTGGGCTATAGTCCATGGCGTCGCTAAGATTCTGACACGACTGAGGGACTTCACTTTCACTTTTGATTTTAGTGATTTCTAGTGGCATCTTGACAAGTTTTAAGCCTTGGGTTTTATGGTATTTTGAATTTGGTGGTGAGTCCTTGTTATGGAAGAAACTTTGTTCATGGTTCAGTGGCTATGTTTAGAAAAGCAAAGAAGTAGGACAATGTAAACAAGTCTTGGGGAAGGTGTTGGGAATGCAAACATGTAAAGGTAAATGAGTTTATGTGCACAAAAGCAAATGCAAAAGGAGAGGGATGAACGGCTACTTGGGGGCTGGAAGAGAATCTCATATATATTACAGGGTACAGAAACCAAAGTAGGTGGGCACAGATCCTGAGATAATTCAATTATAAGAACAGTAGATGGGTGACCTCTCCAACACTAGGTGGCCAAGAGAGCAGTCACAATTCCGAGGGCATGTATGCAGGCTCAGGTAGTGTAAATTTTCAGGCTGTTGCTAATTTGCAATACAGGTGCAGTATCTCCTAGGAATATTTGGCTGAAGCAAAGATTAGGTTGTAAGAAAATGGTTATTTTCAGTCTTTTTAAGCATTTGTGTGCAGAATAATTTCTATTGCAGTTAAAATGCAAGGCATCTGAGCTTGCTTGTTCTATGGAGCACAGGGGAATTTCCAGCTTTAAATTGTTAGAGCTAGACTTATGTAGACATGACTAAGTACACTGAATCAAATTCCATTCTGCGTTCTGGGCGATAGCGATTCTGTGGAGGGATATAGAGACTTGTCCACAAGCTCGAGAATGAGAATTACTCTATGAAAATATTACAGTGTAGTTTAAGGTGAGAGAATGATAATAAGTGGGTACACAGATACTGCTTATGCCCATGGGGATTATTCCTGAACAACTTACAGAATTGAAAAGGGAGGAAAACAGCATTTTGAAGAGCATATAACTGAAGTTTGGTCCATTCCAGTTCACCTCACCCCTAATTTCCACCTACTGTGGCCTAGGCTTCAGGAACATAGCAGTTTCAGGTCCAAAATATGGTGACTATGATTCTCCAGTCGAAACAAATGTGGGGACCTTGCCTAGGAGGCAGACTTCATAGAATGGCTGGCTTGTAGATGTGGTAAATGTGTTGTAACAAAATTAAGTTCTTGTTGGAACTTTTCCTAATTGAATGTTAATGAATCCATCATGGATTCCAGACAACTGGCATAGACTTCCTGGTGTTCCAGACTGCCCAGTGTTTCTGTTTTGTTGTTTTTTTTTTTTTTTCACACTAAAGCCGAACAGTACATTTCTGTACTCGCTCCTTCACTTGAATACATATAAAACTCAGTCTTGGACTATAGTGATCCTGTGTACTCAGTCCTGGAGTGTTTAGCATTGGAGTGACTTTGTTTCCCAAATATATGGCTAATGCTTTAAAGATCTTGTTTCTTAATCTTTTATTCTCTTTAAAATATCAATAATTCCACTGGGTAAATGTATGATAATTTATCTATTGACCAGGTGGTAGATGTTTGGGTTATTTACAGTTTGTGGTTATGTATTGCTAAAAGCAAGAAACTTCATGGATGCATCTTAAAAGGGGAATAAAATAGACATAAAGTCCACATATCTTATCATTTTACTCATATAACATTCTGGAAAGTCTAATGATAGAAAGCAGCTGACCAATTGCCAGGGTCCAGGAGTTAACTGAAAAGTGTTACAAAGGAGATTTTGGAAGTGGTAAAACTGTTATATATCATGATTGCAGTAGCAGTTACCGGGCTGTGCACATTTGAAAAGTACACTAAATTGTACACTTGGCAATTTAAAAGTATGGACACATTTACACATTTAATGTTGAACCAATACAATTCAAAGACTCTACAGAAACTTTAACAATCAACAGACAAAACAGCCTAGGCTGCAATTGCATAAAGAAAATAAACTTTGAGAAGAAACTTGAAGCTCAACAGAAAAAATAAATTGGGGAGAACAGTTTTAGACTTAAACTTAAGGTTTTGGTCTTTGAACTTCTAAGTATGAAGGAAAAGAAAAATATTTTGAACTTAAAATGTTTTATTGTTTTAAAATTCAAGAAAGCTAATACTTAATTTCTCACAGAGAGTTTGTTAATTAGAAAGGGTGTAATATAATCAAGTTTGGCCAAAATGCTGATACCTAATTAAGATAGTTTAAGCTATATTCATAATTTTATTTTTTTAAACATGATTTTAATCTAGAAGATATACTGGCCTCTCAAAGTATTTGGGAAGCTTTTCTTATATCTCATACTCTCTTTGAGAGTTTGGATAAGATTAGGATGAGCTGTTCTTGAGATTTGGATGGACCCTGACTATAAAACACATATGTGATAACATATTCTATTAAAAAGTACCTAGAAAAGAGCTGAGAGTTTTTTAGATTAATGTAATCATCCAACTAAAGAAACTCCCCCCTTGCCCCCCACCATTGTATTTTTGATATCACTATTTGGACATTTTTAAAATTATGCTCTATTTTTAAAACTCTTGTGTTCAATACTTTATTTTTACTCTTCCTATTCAGTAATGAAAATATTGAAGCCTATAAATTTTCCTCTAACTTTGGCCATAGTTCACAGATTTTGAGGATGTGTTTGGCTCATTATAGCTATTTTCTAAAGATGCCACAGTCATGATTTTGCTTTATGCTATGTACTCTGAGTCCCATTTTTGTTTAATTGTTGGTGATTAAGTTTATACTCTTTCTAATATTCCTGGATTCTGGGGGTTTTCTATGTGTTTTTCTGCATTATATTAATTTTACATTTAACCACATTTTTTTTTAAGTGTGAAGAAATGATGATGACATTGATAACATTGTAATACAAGGTTCAAACAAGAAAAAAGATTCTTCAAAATATATCACTGAATAAAAAAATTAGAGCCTGTGAATTGCTGACTTCTTCTTTTAAAATTTTTATTAGAGTATATTGATTCTCAAAGTTCTATTAGTTTCTGTTATACAGGACAGTGAATCAATTATGAAATCAAATAATGAAAGTGAAAGTGCTAGTAGCTCGGCTGTCTCTGACTCATTGTGACCCCATGGACTGTAGCCCACCAGGCTCCTCTGTCCATGAAATTCTCCAGGCAAGAATACTAGAGTGGGTTGCCATTCCCTTCTACAGGGGATCTTTCCAAAGATCTTTTCCAGGGATCAAAGCTGTGTCTCCTGTTTTGGGAGGCAGATTCTCTACCATCTGAGCCACTAGGGGAGGAATTACATTGCAGGAATAAGTTGTACACATGCATACATATACTCTTTTTTAGATTCTTTTCCCATATAGGCCATTGCATAGTACTGAGTAGAGTTCCCTGTGCTATACAGAGGTTCTCATTAGTTATCTCTTATATATATATATAAGAGATATATATATATATATATATTATATATATAATTAAAATATATTATATATATATAAGAGATATATATATATATATATATATATATATATATATATAATAGTGTATAAATGTCAATTTCCCAATTTATTCCCTATTCCCTCCCTTCATCTTCCCCCCTCCCCAGTAAGTTTTATTATTAATTTAGCTTGAGATGTCTATTTAGAGCATCTATGTAACCTTTTTTCACTTGAACAATTAGAGGAGACAAACACTTTTTTTGCACATATGTTACTAGCACTTTTGTTTAACATATTTTGCTACTATTTATTATGTATTTAGAATTTAATTTACTTTCTAACATTAACATCATGGCAACTGCTTTCTTTTTATTTGCATTTTTTTCTAGATCTCATCCATTCTTTTATAGTCAACCCTTGCAAATCATTTGGGTTTAGGCATGTCTCTTTGTACACAATATACAGTTGAATTTTACAACCCTATATAGTTGGATTTAATTTTATAACTCTGAGTGGGAAGTTATTACGTTTACATATATTGACTTGGCATATCATTTTGGTTTTATTTTGTAATCTTATTTGATTTGCTGTTTTTTTTTTTTTAATGTTTTACTAGAAGTTTCCTTTAACATGCACTTTATGATCTGTATTATTGTTTTACTTGTTTACTTTTGATAATCTGGAAACTATAGAATGTTTTTCATCCTATTAGCATAATTTTATTTATATGTTTATATCCATCCTTAATCTATATTTCTTGATTTCTAGACCTCAGAAACCAAGCTAAGAGTAGTGACCCTCTTTGTAAAAACTAAACAAAAAGTTACTTATGCCTGTTCTATCACCATCCCCAAATTATTTTTTGTCTGAGATTTTTGCCTCAGATATTTTGTAGATAAATCATAATAACTTTTGCAATGACGGTGAATTTTTCACAAGTTGTAACACAACTTGGCAGCCATAATGATCAAGTTAATACAATTCTGTGTTTATAGCTAGATTTAATGCTACCACTACTAGTTTGATACTATTATGTTCTGATTTTTATAGTTTGTATTTCCATCAATTGTTCAGTAATCTAGAGGGTGACATGAAGTAGATTTTCTCTGGAAATTATATAGACTCTATGCTTCCACAGAGAGGTTGGGGACTTTATTTTTATTAAAACTCTTTGGATATTTGTTTGACATCTGGTGCTTACTTATTAAAATATTTATTAATAATCTAGTGACTCCTTTCAAACACATTTTCAGGTGCTGAGTATACAACACTGCATGAGCAGTCAAAATCTTAACCTTAACACAGCTTCTATTGCATTGGGAATGTAATAAACAATAAAACAAATAAATCCACGTTATACAGAAATATCCAGTATACTATGTGGAGAATATGAAGGTGGTTTTTGGAAGCATGGTTAGGATAGACATTTGGGAGCCAGCAATCTAAAATCAGGAAGGAGAGTACCTAAGCAGAGGAAACAGCAAATGGATATTCTGAACCTTTAAACATCCTTGCATTACTAGGAATGACATGGAGGCCAGCGTGTTGGTGGAGAATTTAATGATGGAAGAGACTGCTTAAGAGGTTGGAACTTTGGTGGTAGTTTAGTCCATAAGTTGTGTCCAAGACTCTTGTGACCCTGTGGACTGTAACACACCAGACTCCTCTATCCAAGGATTCCTTGGGAGTGGCTTGCCATTTCCTTCTCTGGGGGATCTTTCTGACCCAGGGATCGAGCCCAGGTCTTGTGCATTGCAGGCACACTCCTGCATTACAGACAGATTCTTTACCAGCTGCGCCACCAGGAAAGTCCTTGAGCTTTGGGCCAGGTCATTTAGATGTAAGTAGCTTGGATTTTAATAACAGTATGATATAAATCACTGCAGTGTTCTAAACAAGGGGAAAGAAGTGATCCAGAGGAGAAGGGGACAACAGAGGATGAGATGGTTGTATGGCATCATGGACACATGTGATGGACATGAGTCTGAGTAGGCTCCAGGAGTTGATGATGGACAGGGAACCCTGGTGTGCTGCAGTCCATGGAGTTGCAAAGGGTTGAACATGACTGAGCAACTGAACTGAACTGAACTGAACTGATCTGATGTACAATTTTACACATTTATGTGGCTGTTGTCTTAAAAATAGACTTTGAAGTCGCCAGATGTTACTTAGAAGGTTGAGATCAGTTTGCTTAGTATTTTTTATTTTTACATAAATTACTTCTTTCCAGGTGTATTCATTGTCCCCAAACTATTTGGTTTTTGTTTATCATATTTTTTTTTGTTTATCATTTTTCCCCAAAAAATATATTATTTCTTTAAAGTTGAATTCAGTTGGATCAATGGAATATTTTCTTGATGGTCAATGCATATGTCAACTATTGCCAGAAAAGTGCCATATAATAAATCACTTAAGAAGTCACAGATTTAAAACAATTTTGGATATGTGATTCCATACTAGTAGATTAGTCATGGGGCTGGATGATACAGACTGAGATTAGCTGGAATTGCCTCCAAAAGGCAGTTTGGGCCCAAGTCTGCCTGCATGTTTGTTATCTTCTCTGGACCATGAGTGAACTTAAGTTTGGAATATACCGGTGAGAGGCAAGGACACTTTGGGCACAGGGGATCTTCTCATGGGGTTGGAATAAGCTCAAAAGAAGCAGGAGGAAACATGTGATGTCTCTTAAGGCTAAGTTTAGTGGTTATATGCTGTCTTTCCTCACTTATCTGGGGTCAGGCAAGTTTCATGGTTAAGTCCATCATAAATGGGGCAGGAAAGTATATTCCACCTCCAAAGGGAAAAACTACAAAGTCATATGAAAAGAGTCTATTTTGAATGCAAGGAGGAGTGGGGAATCAAGATCAATAATCCAAGTTGCACTGTGTCAATTTTTTACATTTTTCCATGTAATGAATGCAAATATTTTTGTTAATGATTCAAGATTTCTTTTACTTCATTGAACATTTACTTTCTTTTTTTGTTTTTTTTTTTTTTAAGAATTTGAATATTTCCTCCTTCATTTCCTTTGTTTTTCTTTTGTGGTAAACTAGAATATCACTGTTTCAGATCTCCTTTGTCTGTCCTCTACGTATTGTGCTCTTTAAAGGAACTGATTCTCTCTGCCCTATTCTTTCACATTATATATGATTTTTGTGAACCTGTCTTCCATGAAACTGATTTAGCTTTCCACATTACAGATTCTTCCTTTTCTGCTTCATTTCCAACATATGATATCTAATTGAGTTATTTCTCCTTAATTTATTGCCTTAGTGTACCTGGCCCAATCTTACCTTTTTTCTTTTTTCAGTAAAATTCCTATTTTTTTATAACTTAGAGTATGAATGAAAATCTGTACTAAATTCATTTTCTGATTTATCTTCATTTATTTATTTTTGTATATCTGTTTACTGCATTTCTTTTGCATGTATCATTTTCTTTTGTTTGGATGATTAAATTTGGACATAATACCTAGTTTTCCCATGAGATCCCTTTCTCTATCTGTATCCTATTCCTAGTCCTAGGACAAATCGTAACTATGTACCAAAGTATCCTAGTTATATTTTGGCTGAACTGATCAATTGTATATTAAATTGCCCATTTTGATATTAGTTTTGAGGTCTAGTTATACTAAAAAATTACTATGAAAATATAGATTTTTTTTATTATGCTTTAAACCTACTTGTCCCTCTAGCTACCCATATCATTAACTGGTAGCCTTGTCAACTCAGATGTCAAGCATCCTCTTTTAACTGGGATTAAGCAGCAGTTTATCTGGAACATACTGTTCTAAATTTGTAGTATGAGATTATGATCATTTCCTAACATTTAGCATATATAAAGATCTTTTAACCTCTTTTTGGTAAGTTATATTGTTTTCAGGGATGGAATATTGAAATTATACTTCCTGTTTTCCAGTAGTACTAGCTTTTAATAATTATGAAGGCAGCTATTACTCAAAGTAACTCCTTTTAGGGAAAAAAGTACTTTTTAAAAAAAGGAAACAATGAGGTTTTCCATAAATTATTATTCTAATGTTTTCAGAATTAATGAAATTATCAATTTACAAAAACTAAACCCTGTCTGTCAAAATCTCATCTCTGCAAAAGATTCACACTGGTTTGTTTTTGCCTGTTCCAGCAGTTACTTTGAGGTTCTCAGCTTGTATGGGAGAAGGCAACATCAAAGTAGCAGATTTCTTGTTTAAAAGAAAAAAATGCTATTTAAAAAAACAGAGAATCTGTAATATGCTAAAACCTATTTTCATATGATGCCTATATTAGTTTCCTGTGGTTACTGGTACAAATTAAGATAAACGGAAGGCTTAAAACAACAGAAGTTTACTTATTATTTATTTTTAACAATTCTGGAAGCCAGAAATCTGAAATCATCTCTGCGTTAATATCAAGGAGTCAGCAGGGCTCCCTTTGGAGAATGTAGGCAAGAATCTATTCCTTGCCTCTTTCAGCCTCTGGTGGCTGCTGAAATTCCTTGTTTTGTGGCCACATCACTCCCAACTTCAAGGCCAACATCTTGAAATCCTGTTTACTCCATTTTCACATCACTTTGCTTGTGTGTGTGTGTGTATACCTGTGTGTAAAATCTCCCTTTACTTACCTCCTAAAATACATGTAAATATATTTAGGATCCATCCTTATAATTCTGGATGTCTCAAGGTCCTTATTAATTACATTTGCAATTATCTTTTAATTTATTGTGTAATGTTTTTAGGTTCCAGGGAATAGGACCAGATATTTGTTGTTGTTCACTTGCTCAGTCATGTTAGACTCCTTGAAACCCCATGGACTGCAGCATGCCAGGCTTCCCTGTCCTTCACCACCCCACAGAATTTGCTCAAGTTCACATCCATTGAATCGATGATGCCTTCCAACCATCTCATCCTCTGTTGCCATGTTTCTCTCCTGTCCTCAATCTTTCCTAGCATCAGGGTCTTTTCCAATGAGTCAGCTCTTCAATCAGGTGGCCAGAGTATTGGAGCTTCAGCTTCAGCATCAGCCCTTCCAGTGAATATTCAGGGTTGACTTCCTTTAGAATTGATATCTGTAGGGAAATGTTTTTTCAGCCTATCACAATGCTGTGGCATATCCTATCTCTAATCTACTTTTAACTAAAACAAGTTCTTCTGAAATTCACCTTCCTTCTGTCCTCTTTCTTTCTTCCAAATATTAGCTGTTCTGTCCTGTGGGTTTTTAGTCCATTGGAGGGAAAGGATCAGCTTTCTTTAAATCTCTCCTTAAAAGTACTCTCATCCATATTAAACCATGCACACTTCATGTTATCTATAAATGTACTTTTTAACATAAAATAATTTCAAAGACGTTTTAAACCTATTTTATTGGATAAAAAGTGCAAGCATCTCATTTCATATAGACATACTGCTTATTGCATGTGATAGTGTCTATAAGTAGCCCATGCCAAATTTTATAAACATTTTATTATTAATATCCTTTTACTCTTCTTATCTAATTTTCTTTGTAAACAACTTTTTCCTTCTCCATAATGATATTATAAATGTGTAGATTTGTGTGTGTGTTTATTTTCAGCCTACTTAAATGGGTTTAGAAATGGAGAAATGTAGCTTGTACCAATGAGAATACAAAAATAAATGTTATAAATTTTGATCACAAAAGAACATACTTCTTTTTGTAAAAAAAAAAAAAATCCAGTTGTATTGAGATATAACTGACATGTGACATTGTGTTAGTACAGGTGTAAAAAGCAATAACTTGATATTAGTATAAGTTGTAAAATATTCACCACATAAGTTTAGTTGACATCAATTACCTCATAATTAAGCATTTTTTTCTTGTCATGAGAACTTTTAAGGTCTACACTCTTAACAGCTTTCAAATATACAATACAGTATTATTAACTACAATCATTATGCTGTATATTACACATGCAAAATTTAATTATCTTATAATTGGAAATTTTCATCTTTTAATGAAAGGGACACAAATCCCACAAACTCATAGATACAGAGAATGGAACAGACTGATTGTTGCCAAAAGTAGGGGTAGAGAATGGTGGAAATGGATGAAAATTGTCAAAAGGTAAAAAGCACACTTCTGACAAAAAGGTTTTTATTGATATTATTTGAGAGACATGGCCTGGAATTGCTAAATACATAATAACTGATAATGCTAGCTTTTTAGCTTAAATATCAGAATTTCTGGGCTGAGTCACTAAAACTGTAGAGCAAGCATGAAAGACCAATAGCTTGCATTTGGAAATAACTTTTAATGTATACATTTTTTTAATGGTAACACTTATTGTATTCTAAGTGCATATCATAGAATTAATTAGCAACCTTAGGGATTTGCAACAAACTGAAGAGAGAGTATATTAATATGCTTGCTAAACTGATACAATTCCTTAGTATTAGGTCCATAACTGTCTTTGATTCTTAGGTCTATGCATTTTTACTAGCTTGCGATTGTCTAGTCCAAATACATATTTTTCATTATTTATCAGTAGGCTAAGAAGTGAACTAAGAAACAATGAAGGCACTGAACCCAAGGCCACATCTGTCCACTGCCACCAATTAGAGTTGCATTAAAATAATCCCCCTTTTTTTTTTTGTCTATAATGATGACTGAGTTTTATTAAAAATAATAAGTTCCCAGTTATTAAATCTGTAAAAAGCAGAAATGGCTCTGCTGGCAACCAGAGAAGCACATTCTCAACCATACACCAGTAATGCTTATTGAATACAAGAAATGATCCAGCTAGGCTATTCTGTGAGCTGAACTGAACTCCAGGCCACGACACTGCCACACTGCTAACAGGGTTGACTGCTGATCTCCAGCCATGATAACTCCCCTTCTGACAGTGTGCAATCAAGAAGTTTTCCCACTGCCTTGGAAACCTGTCATCAATTCAAGCCCAAGTACAAATTCTGTTAAAAGCCAGCAAGCCCTTCTAACTTGCATTCTCCCATATGTGATACACCATGCTTGCTCTGAGGTACGTCTTCCTTGCTGCAGCAAGCCCACTAAACATCTTCATTATTATTACTGTCTACTGATGGGTTTCTTGGGGCATTTGATCAGTGGGATTTGACCATGATCTCTTGAAACCTGAATCATCTTCTTTAATATATTCTTCACAACTGTATTTTCATTGGCATGTCTATTACCAAACATTTGCATCACCCTAAATACCCTTGCATAGCCACTTGTGTCTTTGATACATATTCACATATGTTCACCCTCCTCCTCCTAATCCTCCTCCATCAAAGCGTAAGATGCCCTTGCCTTTGAAGTTAGGTGTGTCCTTGTTATTTTCTATGTTTAATGAGCCAAGGGTATCTATTCTGCACAGAAACTGCAAAAATTAATCATACCTTCTCTTCCTTCTGTCTAGTTGATTTTGAAAGCATATATTGAAATGGACCCTCTCTTACTCCACAACCCAGAGGAACTACAATAAGAAGATACCCTTTGCTGATCTAGGCCTGTTCTAGATACACAGCATAAATAAAAATAATTTTATACATGTTTAGCAGCTGGGGAATTCCCTGGCAGTCCAGTGTTTAAAACTCCTTGCTTCCACTACAGAGGGTGCAGGTTCTGTCCCTGATCAGGCAACTAAGACCCCACAACCTGTGGTGCAGCCAAATAAAAAAAAAAAAATTAATAATTAAAGATAAATTAAAAAACAGGTTTAAGAGCTGGAAATTTTGAGTATTGTGAAACCACAATACCAACTAACTTTCCCTGGCTGATATGATGCACAGTTGTATTCGTGAATGACTTCTGGCTGCAATGTTATAACATAAAATGCCTAGACAATTCAAAACTGTGATTTGTAACTGAATTTCATTTGTATATCATCAATAGTTACCTTTATTTATGTTGAAAATTATTTCTAATGATTCAGAAACTCATATATTTGTCAAAGTGTAGACTGTTGTTAAAAATGCATTTTGTTCAATATTCTACAATATTCCAAAGTCATATATGCTAAGAATTAGTTGAAGTTGAAGTCTATTTTTAAAATACAAAATTTTATTTTTTATAACTACTGATTTTTGAATTGGAGTTATTTAGCTAGATGACAGTTTTAATATAGCAGATAAATTAGGGAAAGAAATCTCTTTAAATATTTATTGTAACTAAACCAACTATTGGGCTTTCTCCGTGGCTCAGTGGTAAAGAATCCACCTGTAATGCAGGCAGTGTGAGGAAGATTCCCTAAAGAAGGAAATGGCAACCCACTCCAGTATTCTTGCTTGGGAAATCCCATGGACAGAGGAGCCTGGTGAGCTATACAGTTCATGGAGTCACAAAGAGTCAGACACGACTAAGTAACTAAGCAACAGCAAATCTACCATTAAGTATAGCGTCTATAGAATAATCTTCAGTCGGTGGGCATGTTCATTATGTACTGGTCTAATATTCCAAAGGGAGAGAATTGGGTTTATAAATATTTGTTAGTTTTAGAAATATCCTCCTATGACATTAAGGAAGCACTTTAAAGTTGCTTTTTGCTAACAAGCTGAACCACAAGGCACAGATTGCCCCCGGATCCTCTTTAGAGACAGTTGCTCAGAGTGAAAAGCTAGGCTGCCTCTGGGCCCTGTGTTCTTACCGAACTGAACTCCACTCCCTTGGAAGTGTGGGCACTTAATAAAAAAGATGGGAATGACACTAGTTTAAGCCTTCAGATTAAGTAACCTCAAGGAAAAACAGTGGCAGCCCAGAACAAATTTCACTCTGAGCCTAAGTCAGAGGTTTTGAAAGCACTGATGTTTGCAGATTTATTGTCTAGTCAGACATTTACTACTTCCCAAGACATACTTCTATGGACTTCTCTGTTACCTCTACATTGATAGACATCTAGAAAAAATTAAATCTCTTCTTATTTCAGATTGCAAAGCAGTATCTCCAGGAGTAAATTTCTGGTTGTATTTTTGATGGAGGGTTTTTTTTGTTTGTTTCTTTGTTTAGGATGTTTTAGGAAAGAACAAAATCATCAGATAGAGAATCTCAGGGGTGCACTGCAAATACTAGCAGGCTAAAGACCTGCCTTGCCTCCCCAAACAAAGTACTCTGATCTCCCTGAGCTATGTTAGACTCTCAGGGCTATGAGTATGTTAAAAAAAAAAATAAGTAAGCAAACAAACAAACAAAAAACCACCTCTCAGTGCCATAGCCTGTATCTATCTAATACTTAACCCTTCAATCCTGGCATTGCAGACTCACTGTAAAATACATGTCCACACTTTTGAGGTCTTACTCTCTTTTGTTCATCCTGTGCCTCAGTCAAATAGGACTTCTTAGCCCTTCCTCACACAGTCTTTGCATTACGGCTTGTATACATTTGTTTATGCTTTATCTTCTGCTTGATTCGCCTCCCCAGTCCTGCAAGATCTGACTCAGTTTTTCTCTGATGAGTCAGTGTCTTCTTTCCATTTATAAAAATTTATTCAAGCTAAAGAAAAAAATTCAACCAATTTTTTCACCACCACCCCCCACCTCTGGCAACCACTAATTTGTTTTCTGTATCTTATGAGTTTGATAAATATATGGGCTTGACACACACACACACACACACACACACACACACACACACACATGTGTGTGTGTGTGTGTATATATGTATACACGTACACATGCATAATTCCACATACAAGAGATGCTATGTAGTGTCTTTGACTTATTTCACTTAGCATAATCCCCTTAAAGTCTAACCATATTGTCATAAATGGAAATATTTTATTATCATTTTTTGGCTGAATAAGATTTCTTTTTTTTCTCATTGTTGAATGATATTCTGTTATACACATATATATACTAAAATTTTTTTTGAGCCCATTTAAAGGCACTTAGGTCATTTCTATATCTTAACTACTGTAAATAATGTTGGAATGAACATAAATATTTTTTAAAATTCTTGTTTCCATTTTTTTTCTTCTTTTTTTTTTCTTCTTCTTGTTTCCATTTTATTTTTCCAAATAAATAGTCAGAAGTGGACCTGCCAGATCATAAGATACTTCTATTTTCAGATTTTTAAAAAGCATTTATTTTTATTATTTATTTACTTGAGTAAATAAGCTGAACTGGGTCTTAGTTGTGGTACATATGAGATCTTTATTCTTTGTTGTGACATGCGGAATCTTTTAATTGTGGAATGCAAAATCTTTGATTGAGAAACTGAACCACTTAATTTCGGCTTGTGGGATCTAGTTCCCTGACCAGGGATCGAACCCTATCCCCCTGTATTGGGAGCAGGGAGTCTTAGCCACTGAACCACCATGAAATTTTAAGTTTTCATGCTATTTTCATTAGTGGCTGCACAAACTTATATTTCCAACAACAGTGCATAAGAATTCCCTTATCTCCATGTACTCACCAGTATTTGTCATTACTTGTCTTTTTTCTGATGGTCATACTAGCAAGTGTGAGATGAGATATTCTTGGGGTTTTGATTTGCATTTCCCTGATTAGTGATGGTGAGCATCTTTTCATGAACTTGTTGGCCATTCTTTTGCTTTTGTTGGCCATTCTTTTGCTTTTCTGAAAATGTCTATTCCTCAGACTCTCTGCCCATTTATTAATTAGATTGTTCTGCTATTGAGTCATATAAGTTCTTTATGCATCTAAGATATTAGTCTTTTATCAAGTATTTGATTTGCAAATATTTTCTCCCATTTAGTATTTTATTCTGTCGTTGGCTTTCTTTGCTGTGCAGAAGCTTGGTATTTTGATATAGTCCCACTTGTTTATTTTTGATTTTGCTTTTGCTTGTGGTGTCAGATTCCAAGTCACTGCCAAAACCTGTGTCTAGAAGCTTGCAACCTGAGTTTCCTTCTAGGATTTTCATGGTTTTAGGCCATATATCCCAATCTTTAATTTGTTCTGAGTTAATTTTTGTGTATGGTGTAATATAATGGTTTAGTTTCATTCTTTTGCATGTACCTCTTCAGTTTTTCCAGGACCATTTATTAAGAGACTATCCTTTCTCTATTATATATTCTTGGCTCCTTCATTGTAAATTAGTTGACCATTTATGTGTGGGCTTATTTCTAAGCTGTTTATTCTAGTCCATTGATCTATGTATTTGTTTTTATGCCAGTACTACATTGCTTTAACTACTATAATAATTTGATACAGTTTTAAATTAGAGAGCATTCTGCTTTCAGTTTTGTTTTCATTTCTCTAGATTGATTTGGCTACTCAAAGTCTATGCAATTTAGTACTACTTGCTCTATTTCTGTGAGAAATGTCATTGGAATTTTGATTATATTTGATCTTTATATTGCTTTAGTAGTGTGGCCACAATATGAATTCTTCCAGTCAACAAACAGAATATATTTCCATATGTGTCTTTTTCAATTTCTTTCATTAATGTTCTCTAGTTTTCTATATATACTTCTTTCACCTCATTGGTTAAGTTTATTTCTAGGTATCTTATTCTTTTTAATGCAATTGTAAATAAGACTATTTCAATTTCTCTTTATGAGAACCTATTGCCACTATTTAGAAATGCAACAGATTGTTGTACATTGATTTTGTATCTTGCAACTTTAATGAATTTGTTGATTAGTTCTAACAGCTTTCGGATGGAGTCTTTAGCCTCTTTTATATATAATGTCATCTGCAAATAGTGACAGTTTACTTGATTACTTTTCCCTTTCCAATTTGGATGCTTCTATTTCTCACTTTTGCCTAATTGTTTTGGCTGAGATTTCCAATACTATGTTGAATAAAAATGGTGAGAGTGGAAATCTTTGTCTTGGTCCTGATATTAGAGGAACTGCTTTCAGATTTCACCATTGAATACAATGTTACTGGTGGGCTTGTCATGTATTGCCTTTGTTTTGTTGAGGTATGTGTCTTCTACACCCACTTTGTTGAGAATTTATATAATAAATGGATACTGAATTTTGTAAAATTCATTTTCTGCATCTATTGAAATGATCTTCTGATTTTTATTATTCATTTTGTCAATGTGGTATATAACATTACTGATTTGGAGATGTTGCATCATTCTTACATTCCTGGAATTAATTCTACCCTAATCATGGTATAGGATCCTTTTAGTGAGTTGTTGAACATTTTAATTTTAAATATGTTTATTTTAAAGTATTATACTTGTAAATTGAGAAAAATAGTGACAATTTAAAAATTATGTTTTTTTTATACTTCTTTTTAGTTCACATAGTTACTTAGAGTGACTCTGTGTTAATTTATATTGTGTATAGCTTATAGGAATTTATACCCATATTAATTGATTTATTTGGTTATATTATAGGCACAAAGGATAAATTAGTAAAAAAAAAAATTGGATGAAAGTCTCTGTCCTTGTATAGTTTACATTTGTAGTGGGGAGAGAAATTAAGAAATAAGGAAATATATAGTAAAATCAAATGATGAAGAAAATAGAAGGTTGATTTGAATAACAATCTAAAGAAAGTGACTGAGCATGCAATTGTAATAACTTAGTTTTAGCCTAAGTGCTTTTAAAAGACATGAACAGATTTTGAAAGAGGGATGAATGTATTCATAGTTACATGATATAAAAATATTCCCTTGGCCACTTAAGTCCAACATTTAATTTACCTTTTTTATTAAACGTTTCAGTAACTCACCACATATTTTAATCAATTACCAAGATTTCCTAGATACTAAATATTTGCAGGAAATATCCTATTTTAAATATCAGTTATTTTTGACTCACTAATCTCTATCACTTTAATAAGTCACAAGAAAACCTTCAATTGGTTCATACTATTCCCTGAAATGTTTTTTATAATTCAGAACATAGTGCTATGTTCTTAATTTTATTAAAGATATAGAAAAATGTCCCATTTGAATAGAATTTGTGAGGCTTTTGCAAAATTATAATTAAAAATTTAAGTGGGCCAGTATGTGGGTAAACACCACAATCTCATGATGTAGGTGTATAAATTAGATTGTGGAGGGAGCAAAATAAATACAACAACAGGTAAGAATACTGTAATGAACAATGGATAGGGGATTGAAATTTAAGGTAGAAGGGCCGGGAAAGATCTTATTTTAAGAGTGATATTTGGATAAAAGTCTGGGAAAGTAAGAGAACGGTCAAGCAGATGTAAGTGAAAAGAGAAATCCAGGCAAAGAAAATAGTAAATTCACTCAAGAAAGCACCTTCCTGGAATGTTGGAGATACTTTGTGAAAGCCAGTGAATTAGAAATAAAGTTAAGAGAAAGGAGGTGGAAGCCACATGATACGTCACCCATGATTCAATAGTTAATGGGAATAAATAATCTGGAAATTTACAAGTTTTTGGCTTTTACTATAAACAGAAAGTCATTCATGATTTTAGGCAGAAGATTGACAGTACCTGCCTTATATCTAGATGAGATTACTGTTGCTTCTCTATGAAGAACAGACAAAGCTGAAGATGGTTTAGCTATCATAGCAGAGTATCTAAATTTTTTTAATTGAGTTATAATATACATATAAATTCATGTAAGATTAAGGTGTACAACATGTTGGTTTGCGATATTTAAATATTGCAATATGATTATTACCGTAGAATCAGCTAACACCTCTGTCTTGTCTCATAATTATCATTTCTTTTTGTGGTGAGAACTTTTAAAATCTAATTTCTTAGCAACATTTAAGTATGTAATAAGAATTATTAACTATAGTCATATTGTTGTTTATTAGATCCCTAGAACTTACTCATCTTTAACTGCAAGTTTGTATCCTTTAGCCTAATCTAAGATTAAACAAATAAATGACTAGCTTTGACAGCTAAGTCACAAATAGGATTTTTTTTTTCTTTTTTTTTTTTTCACAAATAGGATTTTGACTGATACCACCTCAAAATTTCCTCCTCTATTCTGAAAAATAGCTGACAGACTGTTTGAAACCAAAGCCAATATTTCAGAAATTGTGTGTTGGTGATCTAAATGACAGATTTAGCCTGTAGATTTATTTTGTTTGGCACATAACTATCGGGAGCCAACATTTAAAAATTGGAAGTATCCATATAAAATATGGCTCTGCAGATTATCTTGAAATGTCAGACACTCTGGTAACATTAGACTCAGTATCAACAATAGGAGCTGGTTAGTGTCTGCCTTATTTACACAAAGCTGTAGACTTTCTGATTTTCCACATTCGTTATCAGACAGTGCTGAAGCTTTAATAACCAAAGCTAATGGTAAGTTGCATTACATTATCACATCTGATCTACTGTTTTTCTTATGATAAAGGAATATTCTGCTATAAACTTCTCTCTCAAAAACAACAAAAATATAGGAAGGAAGTTGCCACCTTGATTTTTATTTTCATCATCTATGAGTATTTGCACTTGTGACTTTTGAATTTTACATATGCTGTAACAAATTTAATTATCCCATATAGGAAAATAATTAGACAACACATTCAATCGAGTTATATTTTGATATTAGAAAACAAAACATTATATTACCAACAGAGGCACATTTTAAGACACTCCATTAAACTCTGAAACCGGTAATGAGGAAAACTGTTATGGGTCTAACGGTCTTTTCACTTTTCTGAAATTGTTTCATTCATTGTTCATAGCCCTGATGTAAGTCAAAAATTCATTTGTTTTCCTACATTTTGCTTAATTATATACACATTTTAACTCTAATTGTGCCTTTAATGTGTTTAGAAAGAGAAATATCCACAAAGATTAGTATAATTTGAAATATCCTATGAGTTTGATGTTTCTTATAAGTATTATAACTATTATAATATTCAATTATCCATAGAAATAATACATATATCTACATTTATTTCTATGTATATGATAAATACATCTTTGTAGCCACAGATGGAGAATATCTATGCAGTCAGCAGAAACAAGACCAGGAGCTGACTGTGCCTCAGATCATCAACTCCTTATTGCAAAATTCAGACTTAAATTGAAGAAAGTAGGGAAAACCACCAGACCATTCGGGTATGACCTAAATCAAATCCCTTATGGCTATACAGTGGAAGTGACAAATAGAATCAAGGGATTAGATCTGATAGATAGAATGCCTGAAGAGCTATGGACAGAGGTTTGTGACATTGTACAGGAGGCAGTGATTAAGACCATGCCCAAGAAAAAGAAATGCAAAAGGGAAAAATGGTTGTCTGAGGAGGCCTTACAAATAGCTAAGAAAAAGAGAGAAGCTAAAGGCAAAGGAGAAAAGGAAAGCTATACCCATTTTAACGCAAAGAGTTCCAAGGAATAGCAAGCAGAGATAAGAAAGCCTTCCTCAGTGATCAGTGCAAAGAAATAGAGAAAAACAATAGAATGGGAAAGGCTAGAGATCTCTTCAAGAAAATTAGAGATACCGAGGGAACATTTCATGCAAAGATGGATACAATAAAGAACAGAAATGGTATGGGCCTAAGAGAAGCAGAAGATATTAAGAGGTAGCAAAAATACACAGAAGAACTATACAAAAAAATATCGTCATGATCCAGATAACCACGATGGTGTGATCACTCACCTAGAGCCAGACGTCCTGGAGTCTGAGGTCAAATAGGCCATAAGAAACATGACTACGAACAAAACTAGTGGAGGTGATGGAACTCCAGTTGAGTTATTTCAAATCCTAAAAGACGATGCTGTGGAAGTGCTGCACTCAATATGCCATCAAATTTGGAAAACTCAGCAGTGGCCACAGAACTGGAAAAGGTCAGTTTTCATTCCAGTCCCAAAGAAAGAAAATTCCAAAGAATGTTCAAACTACTGCACAATTGCACTAATCTCACACAGTAACAAAGTAATACTCAAAATTCTGCGAGCCAGGCTTCAACACTACATGAATGGTGAACTTCCAGATGTTCAAGCTGGATTTAGCAGAGACAGAGAAACCAGAGATCAAACTGCCAACATCTGTTGGATCATAGAAAAAGCAAGAGAATTCCAGAAAAACATCTACTTCTACTTTATTGATTATACCAAAGCCTTCGACTGTGTGGATCACAATAAACTGTGGAAAATTCTGAAAGAGATGGGAATATCAGACCACCTGAGCTGCCTCTTGTGAAATCTGTATGCAGGTCAAGAAGCAACACTTAGAACTGGACATAGAACAACAGACTGGTTCCAAATAGGAAAAGGAGTACATCAAGGCTGCATATTGTCACCCTGCTTATATAACTTATATGCAGAGTACATCATGAGAAATGCTGGGCTGGATGAAGCACAAGCTAGAATCAAGATTGTCAGGAGAAGTATCAATAAAAACCTCAGATATACAGATGACACCACCCTCATGGAAGAAAGTGAAGAAGAACTAAAGAGCCCTTTGATGAAAGTGAAAGTACAGAGTAAAAAAGTTGACTTAAAGCTCAATGTTCAGAAAATTAAGATTATGGCATCTAGTCCCATCACTTCATGGCAAATAGATGTGGAAACAGTGGAAACAGTGACAGACTTTATTTTGGGGGGCTCCAAAATTACTGCATATGATGACTACAGCCATGAAATTAAAAGACAGTTGCTCCATGGAAGAAAAGCTATGATCAACATATACAGAGTATTTAAAAGCAGGGTCATTACTTTGCCAACAATAGTCCATCTACTCAAAACTATAGATTTTCCAGTAGTCATGTGTAGATGTGAGAGCTGGACTATAAAGAAAGCTGAGTGCCGAAGAATTGATGCTTTTGAACTGTGGTGTTGGAGAAGACTCTTGAGAGTCCCTTGGACTTCAAAGAGATCCAATCAATCAATCCTAAAGGAAATCAGTCTGAATATTCATTGAAAGGACTAATGCTGAAGCTGAAATTCCAATAATTTGGCCACCTGACGTGAAGAACTGACTCACTAGAAAATACCCTGATGCTGGGAAAGATTGAAGGCATGAGGAGAAGGTGACGACATAGGATAAAATAGTTGCATGGCTTCACCTACTCAATGGACATGAGTTTGAGTAATCTCTGGGAGCTGGTGATGGACAGGAAAGCCTGGCATGCTGCAGTCCATGGGGTCACAGAGAGTTGGATATGACTGAGCAACTGAACTGAACTGATTTAATAACTATGAATCATATTGTATTGATTAATTGAAAAAATTATGAATAGTCTCTTAAATAATAGGTGATGTTACTTTGGAGTAGTTATGTTCCTAGGCATAATGGTTATTACATATTTAAGAGGAAGATAATCAGAATTCAAAAAACTGAAGTATGAAAGAAGAATTTTATTAAAGACAATATATCAAGGTGATTAGGAATAAGAGCCCTGGGTCTCAAGTGAGGGAGGTGTATGTTTATGTCCTGGACATGGCTCCATATTGAATAATTTGAAATATGCTTTCTGTGCTCAATTTTCCTCATTTATTCAATGAAAACAATAGTACCAATCTCAAAGTCTCGTGAAGATTAAATAAAACATTTAACAGTTGTATTCTTGCTTCAGTATCCTCTTCTCTACTGTTCAGTAGTCGATTCTCTTAAATATTATTTTATATTCATTTTACATTTATTCTTTTGCACAATTTCTTTCATTTGTGATTCCATCAAGTGGTCCTGGTTGTTGAAAAAATAGAAAATGGTAAATATAATAGAATATTCAAATTTTTTAATAAAAATCTAGACTTTTTCTTTACATGTTACATTGAAACAAAACAATTATATTATTCATTGGTGGAGGGTTTGTTTTTTTCACAACTGACACAACTAATAAGTCATGGATCTGGTATCTGAAAATCCAAACAAAAATATAGGTCATGAAAAAAGGGAACAATTCTTTGGTGACTTTTGCCAAATAGTTCTGGATAAAGTGATTTTTTTTTTAATGTGAATTCATTTCAGTCTTCTATCTAATACTGAGTTCCCAAATTTTACATCACAAATGACCTATATAACATCAGAACATCTTTTAGGGTTCAGGCTATAAAACAGAATGTATGCCTTAAATCCCCTACAAATAGGCAAGGTTCAGGTAGCCTGGATTTGTATTTGGCTATGTGACATTAAGAAAATTACTTATTTTCTCTATGCCTTGTTTCCCCTCCCCCCCAAAGTAAAAAGGTGAAATTAGTATAATTTCTTAGGTATATTCTCATATAAAGTGAGATACATCATTGAATCAGTTTGCACAGCTATTGACACAAAGAGTTTAGTAAATATGGTGATTTTTGTACCTACATAAACACAGAAAACACAAAGGATCTATAAGGAGATTGTGTTATGAGTTAAATTGTATTCCTCCCAAATTCATATTTGACATCTAAACTCCCAGAACCTCAGAATGTGACTTCATTTGGACATGAAGTAATTTCAGATCTAATTGGTTGAGATGAGGTCATATGGGAACAAAGTGGAGCTGTAATCCAATATGACTGCTGTCTTTTCAAAGAAGAAATTTAGAGAACGACACATAGACAAGGAGAGGATCCTATGACAATGAAAGTAGAGGTTCAGATGATGCCGCAGCAGCGAAGGAAAAATATTGCCAGCAAAACATTAGAAGCTTGGAGAAAGTTTAGAACTTGCTTCTCCCTCATAGCCCTCACAAGGGGCACCTCCACTTACACCTTGATTTCAGGTTGCAAGTCTCTAGAACTGTGAGACAGTTGATTTGTGTTGTTTAATCCACACTTTGTGGTACTCTATTATGGCAGCCCTAGAAAATTAATACAGATGGTAAATAGTAGTTATCTCTAAACCGAGAAATGATGAAAAATTTTAATTTTCTAACGTGTCATTTTCTTAAACTTTCTAATATCAATATATAGTACTTTTTATAACCAATATATGATAAAATTATACATCCATTCTATTTAATAACTTAGAAAATTAATAGTAAAATATACTGATTATACTTTATATAGGACAACCATGTGAATTACTGTTTTGATAATATTTATCACACATAAGGCCTTATCTCTTTGATTTGAACTAAAGTGAGTTAGAATTATGTCATTGGGACTAAACATATAATCATGAAGAATTTGGGGAACTAAGAGACCCTACAAAGAATGACAGCTCAAATGCCACAATAGTCATTGTCATGGCTCAAAGCAGGATCTTGTAAAGCAAAACATAAGAGACTTTTTTTTCTTTCATGTGCATGGTTAACACATTAGCCTCAAGATGGGCTCATTTTGATTTCTTAAGTATCGGAAAGTGCCTGATTAAGAGAGGGGAGAAATCAGATTTTTCCAATACAGGTAAACTTAGCAGGAATTTTGTCTTAGTATAGATTCTTAAAAAGAGAGAGGGGGAATCAAAGTTATTATATTAATGGGAAAGTCAGAAAAAACTGTAATGGGATAACTAACACAGGAAACGTACATAATATTCTCATTTACACAGATTATTTTTTTAAATCCCTAGGTCTAATGGAGTGATACTAGGCAATGTGGCAGACACAGACATCACTCCAAATAAATACATAATAGAGAATATTGAGTCAAGTTCTCCATGCTATATAATAGGTACATATTTATTTATCTATTTTATATATAGTAGTCTGTATCTGTTAATCACAAGTTCCAAATGTATCCCTCCCCTTCCTTTCCACTTTGGTAGCCACAAGTTTGTTTTCTACGTCAAATTTCTCTTTAAGTATATGAATTAAATAATCATACCACCAGTTAAGATTTTTTTCATTTTTCTAAACTTGAAGAAAATACTTAGTGAAGGTCATAATCATTCCTCTTTAAATATTATACACTTTTGAAGTGTAACAAGTCATCACTGTTCCTAACTTGTGTTTGTATCATTTAATCATAAATTTAATACAGCTCTCTTCCTTAGAGTTGTTATTAAGCATCCCTAAAGCTCTTTGGAAGGGTCTCTGGTGCCTCTTACAAGCTCTGTTTTGTTTATTTGCCTCTTTGGAGAACCTCCAGCTGACATCTGACTGCGTAGCCTTCTATACTGGTTTTGTTTATTCTTGAAGGAAATCAATATTGTAAAGGTTACACTACTTGGGCCTCATTTTAGCATTACTTTAAAGCAAAGAAAGGAATTGGGAAATTTTAGGTTTAGGATTAAGCCCCTTTACCAACCATCTTGCAAGAAAAATCTTTGTTCAGTCTTACTGTCCAGATACTTCAGTGGTAATTGCAACAAACAGAGCTAAAATTTCCTCCCAGCAGCCTTGCCTTAGCTGCTGAAATGGACAAATTCATGTTATGAACAATGTGACTGATTATGAAATTAAATAGAATTAAATAAAATGGTTAATTCAGGGATTGTAAGTAATCACCATGAGAGGCAGAAAAAGGTGAAACTAAGAAGAGAAAAGGAAGGAGAAATTTTAAAAACCTTGAAGCTCCTTTTTGAACAAATATATTGATAAGATCATGATGGCCTCTTTACAAGTCTTCATTTCCTGAATTTTAAAAAGTTCCCACTGCAAAGTTGAGTATATACTGTTATAAATGGTGAAATGGTGTGTTACTATTACTGGGAACTATAACATTTTCCTGACCTTCTCAAAAAAGGCCATCTTGTCCTGGAGCACTTGAAGACTAGAATTTCATCTTTTGTCTATTATTATAACATGAATCACAGAGCTAGAGCATCAATTATAATTAGAAAATTCATTTTAGAGAAGAATTTTGCCAGCCATCTACACCCTTTGCTTTGATAATGGCAGTGCTATGCCTGCAGGTTGGCTCAAGTTTGTATATTAACTTTGCAGGCTAGTTTCAGTTCACAATTCACTAAGAGGAACCAACCACTTCTTAAAGAAATGAAAGAAGCAAAGCACTAATCATGGGCTCTTTCCAACTGCTGGTATCTGATTACTTATTAATTCAGTAGTCAAGGCTGAATGGTCTGTAACTTAGAAAATCTGCTGGTCAAGCTTGTCTCCATGCTAGCCAGGGTTTGGATTACTTTCTTATTGCATGTAGCATGGAGCAAACTGCTTCCAGTTATTTTATTTGTTTTTATCTCCTCATTAGCCATAAACCTCAAAGATTAGAAACACAATGCCTTATTACACACTATATCACTGGAACATTCTTTCTCCCAAAAGGGAAATATTTGCTGTTGTTAAAATGCATCCTCAGGGCTCTATAGTACTAAATATCTCACAGAAAGCTCTAAAGTTCTATTAAGTACATGATAAACTTCCAAGGAAAATGTGCAGAGTGGTGATGATTATTGGTTACTGATTCTTCAGATGTCATTTTCATTTCATAAATATATCCAAAATAACATAATCTTGCAGTTTGAAAAATATAGTACATTAAAACATATTAAATCAGCAGAAGAAATTATTGATGTATATGAATCATCCAGAATGAGAGTTTAGTATTAGACTTAAATAGACTCATCCAGATAGGATATTATTATCATTACAACAAGAATAATAAATTATCTGTAAGCTTTAATGACAAGGAAATGTGGTATTATAGTTAATCAAACATTTGGCTTAATGCTATGGTGCCTATCATATTTTTATGCAAATACAGCATGTTAAAAGTATTATTAAAATCATGCTGAAAAGAATTTAATAGATAATGAATGAGTAAGATAATATCGAGGTGTTCACATTATTATAATTTTAAATAAATGCTGACTAATAGAGGTTTGATGACTATAAAACTGAATGAAATAAAAGTAAAGGAAATATCTACATGTCCCAATGCTAAGCACTGAAATTTCAAAACAAAGGTTAAATCAGCCACCCCTCAGGGTCAAGTAAAATTCATTTATTAACTTTTTTATCACGTACTTACTGAACATCAAAAATGAGACACTCAGTTGAGTAACAGCTATAAGTACTTTAGAGGACAAGACATAGTCAAGTCCTCAAGAAACAAAAAGTCTCAAGGGCAATTTAAGCAGGTAAGCATACAACCTATCATATAAAAAACCCTTCTCAGAGCCTGCAATAATCTAGATTCATGGAGCCAGTAAAAGGAAAAGTTGAAGATCATTTCACACAACCAAACAGTAAGGACAGTGGACCAGAACAGAAGAAGCATGGCCAGAGGAAACAAGTGAAGTTTTAGATTTAAAGCAGATTTCAGGTTATAAAAGGCCATTGTCATAAATTATAAGAGTATTTTCATCCTAAAATATAACATAATTAGATAAAAATTAGTTGAATTTCATTGGATCAATATCATCTTATGGACATTGAGAAAATACTTGTTTCAGGCCTTGTAATATCACACAGAAAATTCTATAATTAAGCAAAAAAAAAAAAAAGAGAGAGAGAGAAGCTAGTTGCATTTTAAACCTTTTGTTAGTTCTAATGGCGTGGGTGGATAAGGAGAAGATGGCTTCAGTCCCTAATTTCAGACTACAGCTATTTGAGTAGCTTTATAAAGCAGCTACACAGTAATATGAAATTTACCAAGGACACTCAAGCAAAACTTAATTTATTACCATTAGAGGCTGTGGGAAAACATTATGATAATGAAATTATCAGGACAGAAATTAGAATGTGGACTACAGGGTTTATAGGTATGACTTGGTTTACTTCATTCCATCACTTACTCATAAATTATATATATGAATGTATATGAAAAGTGAAAGTATTAGTCACTTAGTCTTGTCCGACTCTTTGCGACCCCATGGACTGTAGCCTGCCAGGCTTCTCTGTAAGTGGAAATCTCTAGACAAGAATACTGGAATAGGTATCTATTCTCTTCTCCAAGGAATCTTTCTACCCAGAGATCAAATCCAGGTTTCCTGCATTGCAGGCAGATTCTTTACTGTCTGAGCCACCAGGGAAACCCCATAAATGTATATATGTATGACTATAATTTATGAATAAATTATGGAATTTGTATATACATATATGTGTATATGAAACAAATGTTCACTAGTTACTATGCCAGGTAATTTTGTGGTCACTAGGGATACTGTGGAATGATGAATAACACAGACTAGGCCATATCTCTGCTTTTGGGGAATTTACACTTTTTTGTATTATAAGCTTTTTACTGTGAGCCTCAGTTTAGAATTATATGAAGTTGCAAAGCATAAACATGTTCAGTTTGGGTAAGCTTGCCAACAGTAGGGTATGTATAAGGTTATGGGGAGATTTTATAGCAAACAGAATGAAGGGATAGTCTGTAAAACATAGTTTGAATGAATATTTTGTCTTTAGACTTCAAACCGTGTTTGACTATATTGAACCTTCAGCTTGTATTTACATTTTGAAACTTGTAATCAAAAGAGAAACGTTAAGTTTTATTTAAAAGTAAGGATTCTTATACTTTTCCTAAACTGACCATATTGGGCCTATGTGATCTCGTGGAACCTCCATAATGTTTCTGGATAGTATTAGTACCTCTTGAGTTGGGGTAGGGGAAGGGATGCCCACTTTGAAATAGAGTCTCACACTTGAAAAATTCATTTGATATGCCAATTTTTTTTTGGATTTTTATTTTTTAAAGATTTTAATTTTGGTTCCACAGAAAAATTGAGAGGAAAATTCAAATAATTCCCATATACTCCCTACCCTCATACATGCATGGCTCCCCCCATCAAGAACATTACAACTTTTTACAAACCTATACTGATGGATCATAACCACTCAAAGTCTAAAGTTTATATTGTACTTCACTCTTGGTGTTTTACATTCTATGAGTTTGAATAAATAATGTATAATTATTGAATAATGTAGCCATTATTACAATGGGCCTTCCCTGGTGGTTCATGTGATAAAGAATCTGCCTAAAATGCAGGTGATCCAGGTTCAATCCCTGGTGGGGAAGAGACCCTCTAGAAGGGAATGACAAGCCACTCCATGTTCTTCCCTGGAGAATTCCATGGAAAGAGGAGCCTGGAGAGCTAGAGTCCATGGGTCGCTTAGAGTTGGACACAACTAAGCAACTAACACTTACTTATTATTAAAATAGCATACGGAGTATTTTCACTATCCTAAAGCACTCTGGGCTCCACTTATTCATCCCACTCCTCCCAAATCCCAGAAACCACTGATCTTTCTATCTTTTCATAATTTTGTCTTTCCCTGAATGTCATACAACCCACCAACAAGAATTCCCTTTCTCTACATATTTGGCAACATCTGTTACTTAGTCTTTTTGAAAATAGTTATTCTCATATGTATGAAGTGATATCTCATAGTTTCAATTTGCATTTCCCTGAAGATTAGTGATATTGCACTGGCTTTTTATGTAACTTTGGAGAGGGCAATGGCAACCCACTCCAGTACTCTTGCCTGGAAAACCCCATGGATGGAGGAGCCTGGTAGGCTGGAGTCCATGGGGTCACTAGGAATCAGACATGACTGAGTGACTTCATTTTTCCACTTTCATGCATTGGAGAAGGAAATGGAAACCCACTTCAGTGTTCTTGCCTGGAGAATCCCAAGGATGGTGGAGCCTAGTGGGCTGACGTTTATGGGATTGCACAGAGTCATACACGACTGAAGTGACTTAGCAGCAGCAGTTTATGTAACTGTTTATCCTCTGTATGTCTTCTTTGAAAAAATGTCTATTTGAAAAAAGAAAGTGTTAGTCACTCAGTCGTGTCTGACTTTTTGCCACCCCAAGGACTGCAGCTTGCCATTCTCCTCTGTTCATGGCATTATTCAGGCAAGGATACTAGAGTGAGTAGCCATTCCCTTCTCCAGGGGATCTTCTTGATCCAGGGATCAAACCCAGGTCTCCTGCACTGCAGGCAGTCTTTACCATCTGAGCCACCAAGGAAGCCATCTGTATGTTTTCTTTGGAAACATGCCTATTTAGCATACCTAAATAGAAGACTGAGCTTCTCCAGTGACTCAGCAGTAAAGAATCCACCAGCAGGAGACACAGGTTCAATCCCTGGGTCAGGAAGGTCCCCTGGAAAAGTGTATGACTACCCACTCCAGTATTCTTGCCTGGAGAATCTCTGGATAGAGGAGCCTGGTGGGCAACAGTCCATGGGGTCACAAGGAGCTAGACACAACTTAAGTGACTCAGCACACACACATGCAAATAGAAGAATCAGTTTATATTTTCTGCTCATTTATTAATTGGATCTTTTTCATGCTATTCAGTTGTGAAACTTCTTTACATGTATATTGGACATTAATCATCATCAGATATACAAATTACCAGTATTATCTCCCATTTAGTAAGTTACATTTCATTTTTTTGACCGTTTCTTTGTTGTGAAGAAGCTTTTAAGTGTGATATAGTCTCACTTGTTTACTTTTGCTTTTGTTGTCTTTGCTTTGGGTGTCAAGTCCAAAATTATTCATGAAGACTAATGTCAAGGAGCTTACTGTATGTTTTCTTTTAAGAGTTTTATAGTTTCAGATTTTATATTGGTTAATCCATTTTTAGTTAATTGCTGTATATGTTATATTATAGTGTTATAATTTCTTTCTTTTGCATGTGGCTGTCCAGTTTTTCCAACACCATTTGTTGAGACTGTATTTCATCATTGCATATCCTTGACTCTCTTGTCATAAACATATTGACCATATATGTTAGGTTTATTTCTTGGCTCTACCTTCTGTTCCATTAATCTATCTGCTTTTATGCCAATATCTAGTGTTCTGATTATTAGAATAGCTTTGCAATTGATTTTGAAATCAGGGAATGTAATGCCTCCAGCTTTGTTCTTTCTTCTCCAGATTTCTGTAGCTATTTGAGTTTGTTTGTGGTTCTAAACAAATTTTAGGACTGTTAGTTAAATTTCTGTAAAAAATTGTTATTGAAATTTTGATAGAGATTGCATTGAATCTTTAGATTGCTTTGAGTAGTATAGACATTATAACACTATTAATTTTTCTTGTCCATTTACAGAAAATATCTTTCCATTTATTTGTGTATTCTGCAATATTGAGTTTTCTGTTTTTTTGCTGCTGCATACACAATTTGGAATTAGTTTGTAGATAACTACAAAATAACTTGATTGGATTTTGATTGATATTGAACTAATTTGTGGATCAAGTTGAGAGGAATGAATATATTTACAACATTGAGTCTTTTTATCCATAAGAATGGATTATCTTTCTGTTTATTTAGTTTCTCACCAAGGTTTTGGATTTTTTTTCTTATAGAGATCTTTTATGTACCTTTTTTTAGATCTATACCTTTTTATTTTTTCATTTCAAGTGGGTGCTAATTTAAATGATATTGTGTTTCCTTCATATCTCATTTTCTAATTGTTGGTATATGGAAATGTGATTGACTTCAGGATATTAGCCTCGTCTCCTGAAAATTTGCTATAATCTGCTAGTAGTTCAAGGAAGGTTTCCATTGATTTCTTTGGATTTTCTGCATAGATGATCATGTGATCTATGAATAGAGACAGTTTCATTTCTTTCTAATCTGTATACTTCCTGTTTTCTTTTCTAGCCTTACTGCATTAGCTAGAACTTCCAGTACAGCGTTGAAAAAGAGTAGTGATAAAGGACATCCCTGACTTGTTCCTGGTCATAGTAGGAAAGCTTTAAGGTTCTCACCATTAAATATGATATTAACTGTAGGTTTCTATAGGTATCCTTTATCAAGTTGAGGAAGTTTTCCTCTATTCCTAGTCTGAGAGTTTTTATCATGAATATCTGTTGGATTTTGTCAAACACTTTTCTTATTCCATTTATGAGTGAGCTCAATTTGATATTTTTTAGTCTGTTGATATGGTGGAGTATTTTAATTGGTTTTTGAATTTTGAGCTACCCTTGCATATAGGATAATTCCACTTGTTTCTGATGTACAATTATTTTTATATATCATAGGACTTGATTTGCTAATATTTTGTTGAACATTTTTGCAATTATGTTCATGACAGCTATTGCTCTGTAGTTGTTGCTGCTGTTGTTTTTTTCCCTTGTAATGTTTTTATCAGATTTTTGTATTTGGGTAATTCCAGTCTCATAGAATGAGTTAAGAAATATTCCCTCTGCTTTTATCCTCAGAAAAACATTGCAATGAATTGTTGATATTTTTCCTGAAATGGTTTATAGAATCACTGGTGGACACACACATATGTCTCTGTTTGGGAAGGTTATCAGTACTGGTTCAATCCCTTTAATATATATAGTCTTATTTTATTGTCTTCTGGTGTTAGTTCATGTCTTGTGCATCTGTGCATACATGCTCTGTCTCTTCAGTCATATCCAATTCTTTGTGACCCCATGGACTGTAGCCTGTCAGGATCCTCTCTGTATAGGATTCTCCAGGCAAGAATTCTGGAGTGGGTTGCCATGTATTCCTCCAGGGGAACCTTCCCAACCCAGGGATAGAACTCACATCTATTATGTCTCCTGCATTGGCAGGCAGGTTCTTTACCTCTAAGCGCCACCTGGGAAAAACCTTGTGCAGCTCTTGTCTTTCAAATAATTAGTTCATTCCATCTAGGCCATTGAATTGATGGGTATAAAGTTGTTCATAGTATTATTTTACTATTATTTTAATGCTCATGAAAGCATGGAAGCATTAGGTAGCTCAGTGATGTCCAACGCTTTTTGACTCTATGGACTCTAGCCTGCCAAGCTCCTCTATCCATTGAATTCTTCAGGCAAGAATACTGTAGTGGGTAGCCATTTCCTTCTCCAAGGGATTTTTCCATCCTAAGGATCAAACTCGGGTCTCCTACATTGCAGGCAGATTCTTTACTGTCTGAACTACCAGGGAAGCCCTAGGCTCTGTAACAATGTCCCTTCTTTCATTTCTGATATTAGTAATTTGTATCCTCTCCTTTGGTTGGATAGCCTGGCTAGAGGCTTACCAGTGTCATTTGATCTATTCAAGGAATCAGCTTTTGCATTTGTTAATTTTCTCTATCAATTCATCATTTTCAAATGTACTGATTGTTGCTCTATTTCTTTTTTCTCTGTTTACTGTGGATTCAATTTGTTGCTCTTTGTCTAGTTTCCTAAGGTAGACTCTTAGAATATTGATTTTAAACCTTTGTCTTTGTTAATATAGTCATTCCATGCTATTAATTTCTCTTTAATATGTTTTCCCTGTGATGGGTTCAGTTCAGTTTAGTTGCTCAATCGTGTCCAACTCTTTGTGACCCCATGAACCGCAGCACGCCAGGGCTCCCTGTCCATCACCGAATCCCGGAGTCCTCCCAAACCTATGTCCATTGTCTCAGTGATGCCATCCAACCATCTCATCCTCTGTTGTCCCCTTCTCCTTCTGCCCACAATCTTTCCCAGCATCAGGGTCTTTTCCTGTGATAGTTTTTGTTTTAATGTCATGCATAATTTATATTTCACTCCATAGTATACCTTTTAATGCAAACATAATCTAGAAAAATTAATACGGCAATTGATACAACATTCCTTTCTCTGGATTTAGGTGTTTTTAGCATGCCTTATATTGCATAACCCTAAGGATATAAATTTCAGGTAAGAAACAAACTGGTAAATTAATAGTTTTCAAGGATAACAATTGTGGTTGGAAATATGACCTGGAAGTCAAGACCATTTCCTCAGGTTACAAAAATTCTGTTGCCTCTCAACAGTTACCTGTTGCTTTAATACTTTTTATAAACGATTATTGTGTCTAAGTAAATAATAGAGCTAATAGTACAGGAAATTCCCAAAATTGAGAGACATGTTTACTACAATAAATCAAGCTCAGACTTTAAAAGCTGTTCACAGAATATTTTTTATATTTTGTATATCCAGCGTTCTTGATGTTATGTAGTTTATGGCAGTAGAAGAGATTGGCATAATAGCAGCACTGAAAAATTTGAAGTTGAACCTTCTTGAGGGAACATATTTGTTAAGAAGTCTTTTTTTAAAAGATTTATTGCTAGTAAATGGTTTTCAATTTACCTGAAAATGTGTTTGTTTTCCCTTTAATATTGATATTTTTCCTAAGTATATGATTTTATATTGACAAATATTTTCTCTTGTCACTTTGATTTTAGGAAAGTAATATTTTTCATTGCTTTTAAAAACAATGCTGTCTAATAATCAATTCTTCGTATGTGATCTGTCTTTTCTATTAGGCTGCTTTTTGATCTTTGTCTTTGATATTCTTTAGATATGAATTTCTTTGCCATGCTTAGAATACGACGCCCTTCATGAGACAAAGGACTTATATTTTTCATCAAACTTGGAGAATTCTCACTGTATTTTTACGTATAGCCCTCCCATTGTCTTCTATCTTCTTTTCTGGAACTCAGATGAGATGTCTTGTACACCTTTTTGTGTTACTGACTGTGTCTTTTCTCAATTTCATATTCTTCTCTTCCTTTGCACTGAATCAGAATTTAAGACCAACACATTAAGTGTTTCTACACTTGCTTTTGATTTGTTTTTTAAAATCTCCTAAGATTGATTTATTTAGTTTTGTGTTTCTTTTATGGCAGTACATTTAATTACCAGAAGTTTAAGCTAGCTTATTTTTAAGTATTCAATAATATTCTAAAATTCTGTAATTTTTATTTCTCACTCATTTCAAATTATTGTATGCATTCTTTTTAAAACCACCTATATCATTATAGGAGACTGGTTCCAAATAGGAAAAGGAGTCCATCAAGGCTGCATATTGTCACCCTGTTTATTTAACTTACATGCTGAGTACATCATGAGAAA